>VSMD01024842.1:0-56236 GCA_008750895.1 Mirza zaza | reverse complement strand
TCCAGTAAGGTTTGCTTTATGAATCTGGGTGCACCTAAGTTGGGTGAGTATATATTTAAAATTGTTATCTCTTCTTGTTGAACTGTGCCCTTCACCATTATATAATGACCCTCTTTGTCTTTCACTACTTTTGTTGGGTTAAAAACTAAATCGTCTGAAATTAGAATTGCCACGCCAGCCTTCCTTTGGCTTCCACTTGCTTGGAATACGGATCTCCACCCTTTTATTTTTAGTCTATATGCATCTTTGCAGGTTAGATGTGTTTCCTGAAGACAGCATATACTTGGCCTGTATTTTCTTATACATTCAGCCAGCCTATGTCTCTTGAGTGGAGAGTTTAAGCCATTCACATTTATTGAGAGAACTGATAGGTGAGGTAGATTACTGTTCATTCTGTTTGGTTGGATGTCGTTGCTATGATTTCCGTCTTGTGCCATTGTAGTATCTGGCCTTTAATCTTTGGGTTTTGGTTGTTTTTATATTCTTGGGTTATTATTATGGTGTTCCGTGCATAATGCTGTTTTGAGTACTTCTTGTAGGGCTGGTCTTGTCTTGGTGAATTCTCTGAGCCTTTGCTTGTCTGAGAATGTCTTTATTTCTCCTTCATATACGAAGCTTAGTTTTGCAGGGAATAAGATTCTAGGCTGGGCATTGTTTTGTTTCAGAAGAGTGAGAATGGGGCCCCAGTCTCTCCTTGCTTGTAAAGTCTCATTAGAGAATCTGATGTTATTCGAATTGGCTTTTCCTTGTAACTTACTTGCTTCTTTCGTCTTACAGCTCTTAGAAGGGCCTCTTTGTTGATATTTTGGTCAGTCTGATGACTGCATGTCGTGACGTCTTCCTATTTGCATTGAATCTCCCAGGGGTCCTCTGAGCTTCTTGAACTTGTATATTGAGGTATTAGCAAGGCCTGGGAAATTTTCCTCTATTATATTTTCAAATAGCTTGTCCAACCCGTGAGTGTTGTCTTCTTCCCCTTCTGGTAACCCTATGACCCTCACATTAGGTTTCTTCACATAATCCCACAGCTCTTGTAGGCTTTGCCCTTTTCTCTTGTTTCTCTGCTCTATTTCTGTGACTGATTTATTTAATTGGAGGGTGTTATCTTCAATCTCTGAGATTCTTTCTTCTGCTTGGTCTACCTTGTTCTTGAGACTTTCCACTGTATTTTGTAGTTCCGTGAATTGATTCTTCATTTCCAGGAGTTCGGTTAAACTTTTCTTCATTGTGTCTATTTCTTTAGTGAACATTTTTTCTAGATCCTGGAGGCTTTTTGTGGTTTCTTTGTGCTGGTTATTGAGTTGTTCTTGCAGGTCAGTGAGTGTTCTTATGGTCCACATACGGAATTCCTCTCCTGTCATTTTATTTGCCTGATTTTGGTTGGTGTCCGTTTCTAGGGGGCTGGGACTCCTCTTTGGAGGTGTGTTTTCCAATTGGTTCTTCATATTTCCTGAGTTCCTTCGCTGATTTCTTCCCATGTCGATCAGTTGTTGTTTCTTTTCTTTAGGTTTTTGTTTGGGTATTCACACGCCTTGTTTAGTTTCTGAGCCGGTAGGTGGTGTCTGTGGGTGAGATTCGAGCACTCCCTGTATAATGAGTCAGTAGGTGTCTTGAAAAGGGTTTGCAGGATGCTCTCCCTGTCAGTAGGTGGAGCTTGCTTGAAGGAACAGGCTAAGCTGTTTTTTTTGTGTCCTGTTATCAGCTATTGTTCCTGAAGATAGAACTCTAGTGCCTCAGGTGGTGGGTGGGGCCCTGGGACTTCCAGGTGTGTCCTTTTCTCCCCTTCAGTGAGGGCTGGTCTAGGAAAGAGTCTGGGCGGAGCTGAGTTGGGTAAGTCCGCCGTCAGGCACCACCAATGTCGTCAGCAAGGGTCAAAGTTCTGTTCTCTGCTTCCAGGCAAAGCTGACAGGGAGAGGCTGGAATGGCCCCGCTCAGTCAGAGAGTCTGCATGTGGGGGTGGGGCTGTCTGAGACCCGCAGTCTGGAGCGGGCCTGGCCTCTTCCCACTGTCTCCAAGTCCGCGGCTACTCCTGGGCCTCTGTCAGCAGGCCAGACCACACGCCACCAGGCCTCCCCTGGTTGTGATGCCAGCAGGGAGGTTCCCTGTGCAGGAATGCCACCTGGGCTGGGCGCACGGCCTCCCTTTCGGGGGAGGGTTGCCTTCTAGGATGCTGATCTGCCCCTGAAGGCACACACACCTCAGCAGGCTGTTCACGTATATCCCTTCTGTGCCCCGAGCAATGCGAGGCCTCAGTGCACGGGATGTGGTCTGCAGGTCTGACCTCTGGGTCCTAGAGTTCAAACTTTGTCCCCACCAGGGAGACGAGTGCCTGTCCCAATTCACCCACAGGGAGTCCAAACTAGGTCTATGTCTCTCAACCTCAGGCTCTGCCCCGTTCTCCTGCGATCACCATGCCAGCAGCGCCTGGGAGGGCTGGCAGGCAGAGAGCTCACAGTCTGAGTTCCCCTTAGTCAGCTGTAGGGCCCCAAAAGGGAAGGTCCTGTTCCCTGGAGGTGCCTCCGGCTGGTGGCTATATTGTCTCTCTGTCTCTCTGGACAGCCACGGGTAGGGTCGGGGGAGGGGAGGAGGAGGCAATATGGCGTCTGCCGCGCGGCTCGGGTCTGTGCACACGGAGGTGCCCCGAGGGAGTTGGGAGCCTGGCGCCGCATCCGCTACTGGCTTACCGCTCACTGGCGGCGGTTGTCGCTGGGCTGGTGTCCGCAGGTCCCTCCGCTTGCTGGGGAGCCCACCAGCAGTCCAGGATGCAGGGGAGGGGAAACGGCAGATCCACCTACCCTTCCCGCTGGTCTCCCGGCTGCTCCGGGGGTCCCAGCCTCCAGTTCTCCTCCACAACCTCCTCCCGTGGAGTCTCCCGTGGTCTCAGATACTCCTCCTCCTGACCCTCATCCGATGTAGGCTCGTCTTCTTGCTTCTTTCTACTAATTTCTGCTAGAATCTGTCTTTTCTTCAGAGACACTCTGTCTGGCGGTGTTTCTCATCTGCCATCCTCTGGGTGGGTCCCCCAGTTTGTGTCTTTTCATATTGTTTTATTTTTCTTATCAGTATAGATCACAGCTTCCAGCCTCTTTTCATGCTTGGTAATATTTGTTTGGGTTCCAGATATTATGAATTTTATCTTGGGTCCTAGATAAGTTGGTATTCCTATAAAAATCATTGAGCTTTGTTTTGGGATGTAGTTAAATTACTTGGAAACATCTTGACTTTTTTTTCAAGATTTCATTTTTCTGCTTTATTAGGCAGAATCATAGCTACCTTAATCTAGGAATGTCATTGCCCTACTCCTGAGGCTTTATTTTATAATTATTATTCTATCCAATTTCCAGTGAATTAAAAGGCCTTCTCTGGATGGTGTGAACATAAAATAGTCCCCATGCTCTGTAATCACTAGGAATTGTTTTGTATGATTCTTTTGGATAGGTATTTCTCAGTTTGGGGGTAATTTTAAAAAGTATACATGTGCTTATCCACACTCAGTTTCAATATCAAGGGGGGACAGAACTTCTGGAAATCTCAAAGCCTCTGATTTTTTCTTCACTGCTCCCTCTTCTTCCGTATTTTACCCTGTGTGAGTTCTAACTACTTGTCATCTATTGAGAGTATCTGTCTTCACAACTTAGAGAGACTGCCAGGCTCCAACTGGTTTTCCACTTCTTGCACTGCAGTTTAAAAACTCTCTTGAGTCAGTAAGCTAGAGCAATCAGATGACTCACCTCATTTGTTTCCTCTCTTTCCCTGTTCACTACCATTTGCTGCCTGATGCTCAGTGTCTGAAATTCATTGTTTCATATATTTTGCCTGTTTCTTTATTTTAGTCGTTAGTAGCAAGAAGAAAATTCAGTCCTGGTTATTCCATCTTGGTCACGAGCAGCAGTTTTCATTTCTAACAGAAAATAAATTTTCATAATTGTATCAAAAATGTTAATAGTATCTTTTAAAATTCTTTGGACAACAGGAAAGTTATATTTTCTCTAGATTCCTTTTAATGTGGGGAGAGTAATTTCATAGACAGAAGTTATGACAGTAGCCCCAATTCCACTTCTCCTTTTGCTATGGGGACAAGAACTGATTTCTTTATTCAGATGGGCAATATATCCACAGCCTCAAATATCCAGGCCCACTAACTGAGTCTATTAGCTGAATTAGCACACCCTGAACTAATATACTTACCTCTCTGGCTTTAATATACTTTAACACTTGTTTATTTTAAAAGAGAGAAGATTTCCTTGTCTTTGTTTAAAGCTCATCTATTAAAATAAATAAAGGTGTCTTTTTTTCCAGTATTATATGAGGTTATAGTGATGGGGAAGGGGAATTGCAAATTATCTCTGACTGTTGTAGTTACTATTTTGTTTTTTCAAATTGTTTTATTTGCTGTATATGTTGATTGTCTACACGGAATATCATTTGAAGATTATGAAGGCAGATTGAGGTAACTTTATGGAAATTTTGAACTGTAGGCCACATTAAAAAAAAATAAGAAAACTCACTATGTAGAAATTCCTCAATATGCTCAAGAATTTTCCATATACAGATTAAAAGAACACACAGAAAGTGGTGAGCGTGGTTTCGGAAACATACTTTTCAGAACATGATTCTGGTGAAGAACGTGGAGTAGAAGACAGGAAGGAGAGGATATTGCAGGCTGAGTAAAATTGGCAGAAAGAGATGGCAATAGGAAGGGTAATAAATGTGTGACAATGACAAAACTACAGGTGTTTTGTAGTAAAATCTCTATATTAGGTAAAAGTCAGCAGATGAAGCTTAACCTGATCTGCTTTGTATTATAGAGAAGTGGTCTAAAAGCCAAAAAAATCTAAAGACTATGAAGTCAGATTATTCAGATTTCAACTCCTTAAGGATCTGAAACCAGCTTAATTAGTACATTTTAAAGCAATAATTATGCTTTTATCCCAAATGGGAAACAAAGCTTAATGATATTATTATTTGTCTCTTTTTAGCAAATTGGATCTCATATACTTCAAAATGTCTATGAATCTAAGATGTGGCCTTTTATAAAATAACAAATCAGAGTAATTATAAAATCATTAGGCAAATCTAAATCTCCCAGAAAGCAAATAATTTGATGAAAGAATTTTTTCAAAAACAGAAAAGAATAGGGACAAAATTAATTGGAATTTAACAAAAGCAAATAAAACCTGTAATTATGACACACTCCACTTCTAGGTAGACACTGGCATGACAGCTAATTTGCTGTATAAGAGCTTTCAACCCAGTTGTTGGCATTCCTTCATAAACAGATCTGGAATTCTTACACAGTTAATGTATTATGTGTACTAATACACATGCACTCAAATATAAATTTATATCCCATAAAATAATTAAATTTATGTTTCTCATTGTAAAAGAAGACTATATTCTTTTTATACTTTTGTCAATCTAATAATTCACGTGTTAATCTATTTAACATGGTACATTGTGAAATATAAAAGATAGGCTATTTATTACTTATCATTCAGAAGAAAGCTGGAATAAAGACAGCCATTTTTAACTTAAAAACAAACACATTTGTGATTGAGTCAAGCCTCTCGTAAGTTGATTCTTTCAATGATCCATCAATAAATTCTGATCACAATTTATCCAACATAATCCCCTTGCCCCCTTCCCAGTGAGAGGGAAGCTTCCTACTTGGGCAAAGAGGCCTGTAACGTTGGCCTGGATCTCAGCCACGCCCTCAGCCCTCCCCTTGTAGCTGGAGAGGACCCTGTTCTCCCAACCCAGAGGTCCATGTAGCCATTCATTCTTTGGTTTATTCCTTGACCAAGGGGTAATGAATGCCTACTACGTGCAGGGCTTTAATATTGCTAGAATGGTAATGTCAAACCTTGCTGCTAATTCACACGTAGGTTGAGATGGATTCGCTTCCACTATAGCTTTCCGGTCATCATTATCCACCTTGGTCTCAGTCACTCACATGGCTCATTTTCAAGATTAAAGTCACCAGAATGGAACTTCTCAAACCTTTGAAGTATTGTGTGTTCATTAGCCACATCTTTCCCAAACACTTCGTTGCTTTTTTCAAGCTATCTGTGCTGCATTGGTTCCACGATGGAACTCATATTCGAAAACAACACAAAATAATTGACTTATTCATGATTTCACAAAAATTACTCTAAAAAACTTAAAGGTAATCACAAGCCAAAATGTGAGTTTGAAAGACTGAGGATGTACCTTCACAATAAAAATAAAACTAGAATTGTCAATGTGAAATGTCAGAGATATCAACTGTCAAACTTTATACTTAAGAAAATCTGACATTTCATACTTAATAACCTATTATTTGCAGATACATAATGAGACATTTTGGGGATGGGACCCAATTTTAAACAAAAGATTTATTTATGTTTCTTATAGACACTACACACATAGCCTGAGTGTTGGGTAAATATGATAAAGGAATTAATGAGATGTAGCTCATAAGAACATTATTTTTATTGTATCACCCTATATTACTATATTAAAGACAGAAACAGGAGTTTGTAGGGTTTTGCCCTGAAGGAATGTGAGGCTGCTATAATAGGAGAGCTCTCAAATCTCTGGTAGGGATATTTTCCAGGAAGGTTTCCCAGTATGTCAAAATCTGTGAGCTTCCCTGTGTCTTGAGAGACAAGATAAGGCAAATATGGCCCACAGCATGGGAGCTGGAGACGATTAGTGCACTTTTCCCAGAGACGCGCCCTGATGGTTATAAACAACCTGATTTGTAGAGATGAGTTTCTTGCTCTCTCCTGTCTGTCTACCTTTAGGTCCACAATAACTAAATCAAAGAAATATGGAGTCACTATACCTCTTTTGCTATACCTTTGTTAATTGAAAACTACCTTGTAGAACTTAAAAGTTAGCCCCTGAAATACTTTGTACCTGTTTGTTCACCTAGATAGATTAGAAGCCCCTTGAGAGGACTTTTGACCCCAACCCACTACCTGTATCCCCTAGCAACTGCATTCCCTGATATACAAATATGTTACCCTGACAACTGGCAATTGATGTCTGTGATTATAAAAACCTGTATGAGTCTAACTATATTGCTGGACATTTATGGGGATACGCCAGTCTCCTGAATACCCCGTTGTGTTATATCTGATCTTTTTATATAAAACTATAAACTATACCTTAGTCTCTGTGTATTCTTTTATTCTCTCTATTTCCTATCCATTTCCTTATCCTCTGTGGCGACCCCTATCTTAGGGACTTGGCACTACCGGGAGAAGTAGCTAATTTCCTTGTGAGCCTGCTTCAAATACTACTCCCCCACACCTGAAGATAATTTTATATAATATTTTTAGTAATTTTGTGCATGAAACAAAGTTTGTGTTAAGTAATAATATGTGGAATTTTCTACTTGTGGAGATTGTTGGTGGTCAAAAAATTTCAGATTTTTTTTATTTTTAGGTTAGGGATGTTCACCCTTAGTATACAGGTAGAAAGAATCAGGCTTTGCCTTCAACATTTTGCTTGGGTTTCTCAAAGTTTGTTGCTTTAAGTTGTGCTTTCCACATAACCGTAGGGCACAATCTGTCTGCCTCTGCATAACAAGTATCACTTTACCTCTATTTTCCAATAACATATTCTTTACTTTATTATGAGACCTCACAATCAGTACCATTACTGTTCCTATTTCTACCAACAATCTCTTTGTGATGATTGAAAAACTCTCTAGGACAATATGAATTTTCTCTACTGTGCTTCACACTTTGAATCCTCACTAGCAGAGTCATTAACATCCATGCATTTAAGTCTGTGCAAGACAAACAAAGCAGTTTTAATGATGCTCCTCAAAAGTTTTCCAGCCTCTACCCATTACCCAATTCCAGTGCCATTTTCACATTTTAGATATATGTGACACTAGCACCTCATGTTTATATAATAAGTCCACATTAATTTCATATTGCGGGTGTAACAAATACCCACAAAACTCATTGCTTAAAACAACACATATTTATTATCTTATAGTTATGAAGGTCAGAAGTCCAAAATGGGTTGGCAAAGCTATGTTCCTTTTGAAAGCTCTAGGGAAGACTGTCTCCTTGCCTTTCACAACTTCTAGAAACTGGTGGCATTCCTTGGCTCATGGTCCCACCTCACTTTAACCTCTGCTTCTGTCTTCACATTATCTTCTCTGACACTGATCCTGCTGCTGCTTTCTTTTAGGAGCTCCTAGGATTATACTGAGCCCAGATAATTCAGGATAAACTCTCAATTGCAAGACCTTTAACTTCATCACCTCTGCAAAGTCCCTTTTGCCATTGAAGGTAGCATAATTACAGGTTTGGGGATTAGGACATTTGTATTTTGTGGAGCTATTATTCAGCCTACCAAAAATTTCTGGAAAATATTTAATTATATATAGAATTATTTCAAGAATTCATATAAACTCATATTTCTGAAGCACTTAAAAATTCCTTGCCTGTACAAAGAAGACAGAATGGCCTGTAAACATATAAAAAAATTCTCAACATCTCTAAACATCAGAGAAATGAAATCAAAACCACAATGAGATACCATCTAACCCCAGTTAGAATGGCTTATATCAAGAAATCCCAAAACAACAAATGCTGGCAAGGACGTGGAGAGACAGGAACACTCTTACACTGCTGATGGGACTGCAAATTGGTGCAACCTCTGTTGAAAAGAATTTGGAGATACCTCAAACAGCTGGAAATAGAAATATCATTCGACCCAGCAATAGCATTGTTGGGCATCTACCCAAAAGAGCCTAAGACATTCTATTATAAAGACATCTGCACCTGAATGTTTATGGCAGCACAATTCACTATTGCAAGATCATGGAAACAACCCAAGAGCCCATCAATTCATGAGTGGATAATTAAAATTTGGTATATGCTCAAATAGAATATTACTCAATTCTAAGAAATGACAGTGAGCTAACATCGTTTGTGCTATCCTGGATTAAACTTAAGCCTGTTATCCAAAGTGAGGCGACACAAAATCAAGAAAATGGGCTCCACATCTACTTGCCATCAAATTGATACCAACTGATTAAAACTATGGTGCTCAAATGGTGGTAGTGTTCACCAGGGATTGGGCGGGGGGAGGAGATACACATCTTAAGGTTGTGGCGAGCATTGGGGGAGGGGGGAATACCTCTAACCCTTCTTAGGGAGAGGCAAGGATATACAATATAACCAAAAGATCAAAAACAGAAAAAAAAAAAAACACTTTTATCGGGTGGTGGGCAGATGGGAGGGGGGAGGAGGGGAAGGATACATACTTACATAATAGGTGTGGTGTGCACCACCTGGGGATTGGACACGCTTGATGTTTTGGCACAGAAGGGGGCGGGGGGGAGGAATGGCAGGGGCAATATATGTAACCCTAACAATATTTGTACCCCCACAATATGATAAAATAAAAAAATAAAATAATAATCCCTTGCCTGTGATATGTGCCTAATAAGTAAGACAGGTTTGCATAAGCGATGATTAATAGCGTGGATTTGGGATTAAAGACACAGATTGAATCTCAGCTCTGTCACTGGGTAGAACTGGGCAAATTATTCTGCCTCTCTTGCCCATATTTTTCTTATCTTTCAAATCCATGGGCTTGCATTAAATATCTTATAGAGTTTTTGTGAGTATTATATGAAATAATTCACATAAAGTGATTTATCTTAGTATTTGCCACATTATAAGTGCTCAAGAAAGTTTAATTATTAATATAATAAATTCATCACCGAATGAAACCTGTAGTTTTCTTGTCCTAATTTTAGGAAATAATGAAAGTCTATACCCAATGCAGGATTCCCCGCCACCCCCCCCATAGCATAAGCATTTCTGGGATAAATGAAGTACACAAAGTTTGCTTTTTGCTATTTCCCATCATTCCTACCCTTAACCCTCCTTTTGAACTCCAGATTCCCCTCTCCCTGCTAGAATTTTCCTTTTCTTTTTTTCCTACTGTACCTATCATCTACCACTAGATTATTTCATTACTTGGTACGTTTAATGTTTATTACCTGTCTGAAGGTTCCCTAAGGCAATATCTTTAGTCTGTGTTGTTCATTGCCCCAGCCCAGCTTCTAGAATAGTGCCTGGAACATAGTAGGCACTCAGTATATATTTGCTGAATGAATAAGTAAATGAATTGGCTTAATGCTGGTTTACCCCTGAAAAATTCATATTTCATAAGTTCCTTTATGGCAATGATTCTCCAAATCAGACCTTACCAAAGATTTCTTCAAATATTGGATATGTATACTTAGTAGGCAGACTTCTACAATGTAAAAATCACATATTTTTATATTCTATGTTATTTGGACCTTAGTTATCTGTAATAATTCCAAAAATCCTTAGGAATGAGTTAACGTTTTTTGTAATTTTAAATGGAAGGACAATCGTTGGCTGTCAGATTTTCTTTCCTCTGGATTGAGGCAGAAAATACTCAGAGAGAGAGAGTGTGTTCTTGGTGCATTCATTGGCCAGATGTGGAAGTGTGTGTGTGTGTGTGTGTGTGTGTGTGTAAATATTCTAGATGTTTCAATGCAGAAAATATGGGGAGGAGGAGCTGATGTTTGAAGTATGGCAAAAAAGATGGTGTATAAATTCTTATATTTTCCTTTTTATTCTCCTCATACGTATTACACCACAGTATCCCACTCTTATCCTTCATCCTCTTCAATCAATACAATATCATTTTTCTTTAGATTTAGGTTAAATGTAATTGGGATTCCAGCTGGTGGCAAAAGAATCTTTCCTTTTGTAATTCATAATATTTTTATAATTACTAGCATCCTCATCATCATCTGTTGTATTTTTGTTCTTCATTTGCAAATGTAGTTTGTTTTGTTGGAAGAATATTTCACATTTAAAGAGCACTAAAAAGAGTGAAGAGCCCTAAAGACAACTGGGGTTTTATGTTGAAAGCATTTCTCAGAACACCTGTGAACTGTTGAATTTAATTGGGCTACAGCTGGAACAGATTGTGGAGAGGAAAGAGCAGTCTTGCATTTCTACACAAGCATACATTAACATCATCCTGACTTTCCTCTAATAGGCTAGAGGGCAGAGTGGTCATGGACAAATCAGGCTAAATCAGGGCACTCATACTCTCTTCTCCAGCCTTTTATCTACATCTGTTTTCAAGATAGGGTCATGGAAATGTTTAAATGATTGCCAGTGTTTAATAGGTTAACTCTTCTAATGGTATTACCATTTTATTAGGGACATTGCCCTAGACCGAATTAATGAGGAGGAAATCATGCAATTCCAGCAAGCAGTGTAGAGTGGTCAGGAAGGCAGGATAGGTTGTTATAAAGCATACTCAGAGCAGATAACTGGCACATGTTAAATGCTCAGCAATTATGAACTAGTGTTCTGCATGAGGATGTACTTTTTTAGAATTGGGTGGTTTTTCCAGTATTACTGAAAATCAATTACATGGAGATTCTAGTCATAATTGATGAGGAGGAGGCATGAGCACAAAAATACAGAGCAAAAACCTATTGGAACCAATTTTCCAGAATATCTTCCAGAACACATCCCAGAATATACTCTGTGGTCACAAGAATATTTTTTGGAAAAGGTAATCAAAGAGGAGGAGCCATTATTTAGGAACTGCATTGAGAGAGCTGGCCAGGGAGACCTGGAAGAAAAGGTCATTTCTCTAGGATTCTGTAATCACAGGCCAACCTCTGAACCTTACATCCCTCCTCTAAAAATTGGGAATGAAGTAGTCTTTCACATCTATTTTTTTAACAGAGTTTTAAGCATCAAGTCAGATTATGAAACTAAAATCACTTTATGAAAAATACGGTTATAATATGCTAGTTCCAGAATTGTTTAAGGGCTAGTGGTGAATTCAAACAGAAAATCCACAGCAGTGTCAAGATTAGTTCAGGCCCACAGAAATCCAAATGGTACTGATATCTTGGCCAATAGAAAGAGGTTCCAATCTCTTAAAAAGAAATAAAACTTTTCATAAGTCATATTTTTAAAATTCTTTATTACTTATTTATTTCTAGGGACAAGGTCTCTCTTCATCACTCAGGCTTTAGTGCAGTGATGCAATCATAGCTCATTACAGCCTCCAGCTCCTGGGCTCAAGCGATCCTCCCTCCTCAGCCTCCCAAATAGCTAAGACTATAGGTACATACCACCATGCCTGGCTGATTTTTAAATTTTTGTAGAGATGAGATCTTGTTATGTTTCCCAGGCTGATCTTGAGCCCCTGGCCTCAAACAGTCCTCCTACCTCAGCCTCCCAAAGTGTTGGGATGCTGGGATTACAAACATGAGCCACAGTAGCTGGCTGGATTACTTTTTTTTTTTCAATGGGTTCTTCACTCCAGCTAAACTGTTCTTTCTACTATACCTCTTAAAATATGCTTTGCTTCTTCCTTCTTTCTCATTTTATTCATCCTATTTTTCTTTTCTTAAACTATCTATATCCTCCACCATATGTTAAGGGCTTTTGGTCTCTAAAGGAAGATTGCTGCTGGTTTTCTTGAATAAAGATTAATGCCTAATTATCTAAAATATATTTGGATACTTACTACATTATGCTATACATATACACTGAGTAATTTAAGATGCTAATTTTATGGTAACTTTTCAAAATATTCCTTAGTCAATTAAATGGAGGGTGTCAGTATAGGAGATGGTATGTAAACAGGAAAGTCTCTGCTGAAACATTCTGATCGATGATAGTTTATTTATTGTTGGCCCTTTTAGGTAGTATTCTCACATATTGTGCTGAGGTAGGACGTTCACAACAGTCATTCCATGTGAGCTACTTTACTGCTGAGGACATCATCCCAACTGCATTAATGACATAAGCAATGATCTTAACTATCATATAAATACATTCCTCTATAAGAACAACAGTAGCCATTCCTATAGCAGAACCATGAGTGATAACTGGGATTATTCCAGGTGGGCAATGGATGTCTACAAATGTGAAACATAAGAGCATTTGACCTCATCCCCAGAACTTGTAAGCTTTTAGTTCTATCTGGCAAAGGTATAGAGCTGTGAGACTCATAACATAGGAGTCACTTCACTGAAAACATGCAAAGGATTCAGGAAACAATGCTGCCCAAATTCTCACTAAGTCATTGCTTAATTAAAATGACAGACATTTCTACTAAGTCATCATGCCAGAAGGTTAACACCTTGGCACATAGAACAACTCTTATTCTGCATCACGGAATGCCTGAGAGTGGATAATAAAGAACAGAAATTTATTTCTCTCAGTTCTAAAGGTCAGGACATCCAAGATTAAGGTGCTGGCAGGTAAGAGCTCAGCTTCCAGGATAGCGCCTTAAACCCCGCACCTTCTGGAGGGGAGGAATGCTATGTCCTCACTAGGCAGAAAAGCAGAAAAAACCATTTCTGCAAGCTCCTTTTCATGAAGGCATTAATACATTCATGAGGGCAGAGGCCTCATCACCTAAACATCTACCATTAGGCCCCACCTCCCAACACTGTTGCATGGAGGTTAGCTGAATTTTGGAGAGCACAAAAACATGCAAACCATAGCAACAGCCAAAAAGCAATATACATATGAATGGACAATCATAAGAAGGAGGACAAAATTAGAGATGTGAAGTTTATCAATGAATGCAATAAAACAATGCTCTTTAAATGAAATATGATAAATATTAATATTTTAGCGCCATCAGTTAATACCTAAATTTTAATAAATACTTTGTGGCAAATGAAATGTGAGGCACATGTTACACAGTAATCAAATTAAAATTCCCTGAAATAAGGAGAGAAAGAATCTGAATTTTGGCGAGATCATACATTCCTCTATTAGAACAATAGAGGTGAGATATAGTGAGATATAATGTTGTTAAAATACTGACCTGAAAATTTGAGAAAGTATATATCAGGCAGTCAGCATGAAAAGAAAGCAACACAAAGTTGATACAATTTCAACTGGCTTTAGACACTCCATGAAAATCTTCATACTGTATGACAAATATGTGAAATAACCTCACTGAAGGAAGTGGGAAAACATTACTCACCGAAGCAATTTAGGAAATAAGTTTAGACTAAAAGACTAAGTACAAAAGGGACTACACATAAGCACTGTACTGTCATTGGCAAAGGTATTATCTGATGGGGTAAGGATTAATAAATATAAAACACGATACATGTAATTGGAATTCAGCCCTGGGCAAATGGATGGGATTCTGGGATCTAGGTTTCTCAATGTTAGCATGAGAAGTTATAAAATAAGCAAAGTAAGAAGAACCTGCTCATTATACAAACCAAGTACATGTATGCAGACCTCTACAGGAAAGAATCTGTAGGCTCACTATTAAAGGACAAACACCAAGATCAGCTAACTACTCAGGGTAAGCTCTAAAATGTAAACTCATATCTACTTACTAAAGCTGCTAAAGCCACAGAGAGGTCTAGCCTCAGATACAGGGAGGTGATATGTGTTTTAAATGAAATTTTAAAATAAAAAGGGCTTGATTTTGAAAATGAAATGACATAGTTTGAATAAACTGAAGTGACTGGCATAGAATCTAGTCAAAAAATTAAAAACAAAATCAGTGGAAGAGGGAGTTATATAGAAGAATTTCCAAAATGTGAGTGGAAAAATAAAATGGTTTCTTATTAAAAACTGTGATAAGATTCTTCAATAAATCAGTCACACTAAGTGTGGTATAGTATGGCCAGCCTGGTGTAGGTTCAATGATGCAGTAATAAACATGTAACTATTACATTTAAGCAGCTCAACTTATGCCATATAATCATAAGGAATGTATGATAGTTTCCTTCTATCTATTTGAATACAGTCAAGGAACTTGGTTTCCCTCATTCTCTGGATGAAAACTTGATAAGATGCCAAGCCTTTAGTGCTCATGCTTAGGTAATACAGCTATATTGGTCACTTTAAGATAGAAGCCACACTACCTCAACTCAATAAATACAATGTCTTCTAAGAATAATCTGAAATTACAACTTGCTTTAGAGTTCAAACTTTTCCATTGCCCTAGATAAATACAATGCTAAAGAGAAGACTTAGTTTAGCGAGGGGTCAAGTGGTTAACTTCTTACTTCTGTCACTTAGTACTCCTACATCCTGTCAACTATGACTATGAATATAATCTTCTAAGCCTCTCTCTGAATTTTATAGTTATTTAAACTAGCACTCTCTTGCTCTGTATGTGTGTGTCTGTCCTCTGCTTTTGTTCATTCCTCAGAAAAATATTTTCAGATATTGCTGCAATTACCTTAAATGGTCAACTGCATATTTTGCAGATTGTTGCTTAAAGTTCCCTTTCCCTAATTTTCAGGTGAGGGGAGGAATAAGTCCATTCCACCTCTCTTACTTTCAATCATTTTATAGCTTAATTTCAATATGAATAAGGTGTTTAGAAGGCATGAATTCTTAAATCTCCTTTGAATATTTTTTCAATTGTCTTTGAATCTCAGCAGAAACATCTATTTTTGTGGTGTGACAACATAAGAAATTGCCTTACAGAGTTGAAAGTAGATCCCACCTCCCATTCCAACTAATTGTGTTAAAGAGAGAGCCTGTGGTTTCTTTGTTCCTTGACTCTGGTAAGTTTCTCTTTCTGCATGGGCTCCACTGAATACAAAATTTGATTGCATATCTGTGGGGGGCTAGAGAGGCATTGCGAAGCTGTGTATACTCCTCTCCTTGATATTTTTCTCATGTAACCTTTGTACTCTGTTTGCAGAGTCTCACACCCAGAAAGTGGAAACAGGTTTGCATAACTCTGAATAGTCTTTTATGGCTTAGCTAGCGTACTATAAATAAGTTTAATCCAAATTTTATTTCTGTAAGTAGAAAGACAAAGAATGTAAGTGTGATGAGTCCAAGGTACCTTGATTATCATCAATTTTATACAGGACTGGCAGGTGTCTTCATGAATAATATACAACCCTCCCCCCACACACACATACACATAAGCTGAGGAGGGATGATTGCTTGAGGTCAGGGAATTTAAGACCAACCTGGGCAACACAGTGAGACCCCATCACTACTATATATATATATATATAATCTCACATCTCTGGGAAGAAAAGGTCAATTCATCTAAATGACCAGTTGTATTTCATTTGCACTAAAACTAGTCAGGCCACTGGGTGGATTATAAACAAGTTTATAAATGAGTTTTTGAAGTGAAATGACCAGTGGTAATATGGTCAGCTTAGTTCTGTCTGTAGAGTGAGGATCATGTGTGCATTGGTGGGAAAGGGAATATGAAAATGTCTAGATCAGAAAGAGTTTTAATAAATTAAAATAAAAACACAGAGGAAACATATAGGCTCTGTTTGACTCTTTTCTCTGAACTACCCAGTTTAATACTTGTCCGTTAATATTTATTTCATTGTATGCTATCCGTAAAATTCAAAAAATATATTTTCCTCCTTCAATGTATTAGATATTAATATGCAAATATATTTGCATATTTGGACTACAGAGTAGGCCATGAAGTCTATGACAGAAGGCACTGAATTGTTCTCATCATTGTAGCCTACAATATATCTGATCCCTGTTAGGAACTCAGTATGGTTTTTTTTAAGTGGAATGAAACTCAAACTAAATTCATGTTAAGAATATACCCAGTTTTAGAGGCCATCAGGTTTCATAATAATTATAGAGTAAATTACTTAATGATAAGTTAATTGTATGCATGAAGAGAAAGCCAGCTTGCATGGTCCTCACCTCCTTTTGTGATCAAGGCTCTTTTGAAGTAGAGCCTATGATGGAACCATCACCTTGTCTCCCCTCCTACTCTCTCATTTTCAGCAGAGATGAAAGGTAATGAAAACAACCACAACAATTCTTTAGGTGCTAGGGAATAAGACAGCAAGGTTGTAGCCAACAGGGCAGTGGCTGCTTTATATTTACCAAGAAGTTGAGTATAAGGCAAGGGTGCTTTGAAGATAAAAATAGGTTATACAAAAGGAAAAGTAGCAGATGGTGGTAGTCATAGTTTAGGAATAAATCAGCCCATTCAGAGGGAAGCGGAAGTACCTGATCAACATAAATTATAGTGCTGAAAAAATTTAAAGTGATATGTTTTTCTCAGATAGTTATAATTTAATATTTTAGAAAGATTTTTTAAAATATTGGCCTTCGAGTGTACAGGTGACATTGACAACCATGACATTGTATTAAATTTCTCATTTTGGACAAGTCTATTTAGGATTTGGGGTAGTAAAATCCAGAGACTTACTAAAGAAAGTAATGTATGCTGAACACGTGGCAGGACAAATATATGAGGTAGAGCAAATCATCTCATTTCCTATCCTTATTTGCCTTGTCTGCAAAATGGAGAGAATTGCATCTAATGATCTGGAACCTCCTTTTGGTTCCCAGATTGGATTCTATTTCTTCCTTCCCTTGATATGCACCAGTACTTTCAACCAGTTTATAATCTTCTTGATCTGAGGAAAACAGTGAACTTACGCCATTTGAGAAATGATTATCTTTTTAGTTCAAAATAGGAATCCATAAAGGGTAATATTTAATAAAAAGTATAGAAATTACTGATGGTATAATTTCTGAATGGTATTTCTTTTAGTTACCTATTTATTTTTGGTAGAAGAATCTTTCCTTATCCTCCTACAAACTATACAATATAGACAACTGTCAACCACAGCTTGGTAAACTCTTCTTGAAAACCCCATTAATAATCAAACAGTACCTAAATGTAGTTTGGTTTCACAGAGAATAAGATTGGTTTTCCTACAGTGGAACTCTCAAACAATCTACTTACTGAGGACTCTTAAGTATTAAATGTGAATATCTGTAACATCAGAAATAAACAAAAATGACTTTAGCAATGACAACTGAGAAAAACAGGTGTCAATAAGAAATGGAGCCATCTCTACATTTTCAAACTAAGTAAGTTTTAAACAATCTATTGAGATCAGAGAATTAGTAGGCTTTATTATTTGATTTTGCTTTGGTTTGTTTTGCAGTTTTTCAGAGATAACCTAAATGATGGTCACATAGTGTAAAGGAAGGTTGTATAAGAAAAATTAGAGACTTTTAAAAGAGAGCAAAGGATTCAAAGAGTATGTTGAGATCTATTAAAAAAAAATGAGGAAAAGAAAAAACAGAAGTGGAAAAAAGATAAAGAGAAGAAAGGAAACAATCAACTAGAACAGGACTTGGGGGTAGGATGTGGAGATTTAAAGACCTTTACACATTTCAGAGTGTTTGTGTCACAAATTATGATTATAAGTCACAGCCGCAGACATAGCATCTTACCAGTACCCATTCATAACAGCCACTTATTTGGAGTGACCAAGATCAACATGTTAGAGCTGCATGATTTGCATATAGGTAAAACCTATAGCCAGATTGGTATGGGTAGAAGAGTCAACACATGCACTGTTTTAATTTAAGACCAACACATTCACATTTTCTAAGAATAAAGTCCCTGAACTTTTCTAGCACTGTGATATTTACTCCTACTCCAGTGATACCCACCAACTCCCCTAATGCTCTGTAAAGATGGTATGGATCTTCCTGTAAAGAAAACTCTAGTGCTAGATCTAATCTACAGTGGTGGCCTTGGCTGCTTCCTAGGAGACGGTGAGCATCCATGTCACCAGGACCACCATGGACCCTCACCCTGTAGGTAAGATACTGTGTCCTTCCTCTCTTATCTTAAATTAATATCTAAGCAAGAAGAATCTCTTTGAGATAGATTTAGTAACTTCATACAGAATAATGTTTTGTTGTAGTTAATAATTCCAGGGTAAGTAAGCAATTTGGAAAGACAACCTCTGCTTGACTTCCACACAATTACGTTTGAGTGAATAGAGCGAATGTCACACAATTTACTATAGGGTTTAAACCACTGTCACTTTGACACACACACCCCAATCTAAAACCGATTGAATAGTGAGTTCCTCTGCATATGTTCATCTTCTCATAATAAGTCCAAGGCAAGAACAAGGAAGAAGGATACCCAAATTAAAATGACCAGTTGTGTGTGCGCCTACCTGTGTATGTGCACCTGTGTATGGTGTAAGGTGAGGTATTTTGAGGGTAATTTATCACATTGAAATAAATTGTAAAGTTCACCTATTCTATTTCTTTTTTTTTTTTTTTGAGACAGAGTTTCACTTTATTGCCCAGGCTAGAGTGAGTGCCGTGGCATCAGCCTAGCTCACAGCAACCTCAAACTCCTGGGCTCAAGCAATCCTGCTGCCTCAGCCTCCCAAGTAGCTGGGACTACAGGCATGTGCCACCATGCCCGGCTAATTTTTTTTTTTCTATATATATTTTAGTTGGCCAATTAATTTCTTTCTATTTATAGTAGAGATGGGGTCTCGCTCTTGCTCAGGCTGGTCTCGAACTCCTGAGCTCAAACGATCCGCCCACCTCGGCCTCCCAGAGAGCTAGGATTACAGGCTTGAGCCACCGCGCCCGGCCCACCTATTCTATTTCAATTCCATCATCCTTACTCAAAAATAGGTGCCACTCTAAAACATGGTAATTTTGATATATTTCATATTATCCTGAAATCTAGCTACATACAAACACACATAAATAATTGATGCGTTTAAGTTTTAATTTGCTCCTCAAGAGATTATGCTCAGTGAGATATGCTTAAAGATTGTCCTAGTCCATTGGGCAGCTATACCAAAATTCCATAGACTAGGTGGTTTATAAACAACAAACAATTTTTTTTCACCGTTCTGGAGGCTAGAAATTCCAAGATCAAGGAGCTGATATATTTGGTGAGGGTCTGTTCCTCATAGACAGTGCCTACTCACTGCATCTTCACATGACAGAAGGGGCAAGGGCATTCTCTGGATCCTCTTTTATAAGAGCACTACAATATTATAAAATACATATTTGGTCTTTATCCCTGTTTCCCGGCATACAACTCCTAAAATCTTTGGAATCTCCAAAGTACTGTCTTTTTCTATACTAATGTTGATTGATAACTTCAGGATGGGGCTAGTCCCTGGAAAGACAAATGCAAGAATAGAGGGTTGGAATGTTCAGCCCTACTCAACCCCCAACCTCAAGAGAAGGGAGAGGAGCTGAAGGTCAAGTTGATCATCTATGCCCAATGGTTTAATCAATCGTGTTTATGTAATGAAGCCTCCACGAAAATCCAAGGGGATAGGGTTTGGAGAGCTTCTAGAGAGCTGAACACATGCAGGCAGACAGGAAAGTGAGTAAGAACTTATGTAAGTGTCAGGAAAATGGTGCATCCCAACTCCATGAGGAAAGAAGCTCCTGCTCTTGGGACCCTTCCAGACTTTGTCCCATATATCTCTTCATTGGCTTTTTATTTAAATACTTTAAAATATTCTTTGTAAATGAACTGGTAAACATAAGTAAATGTTTCCCTGAGTTCTTTGAGACACTCTATTAAATTAATTGAACCCAAAGAGGGGGCTGTGAAAACTCCAACTTGAAGCCATTTGGTCAGAAGTTCTGGAGGCCCAGGCTGTGGCTGGTATGAGGAGGACTCAGCTTGGGGACTGAGCCCTCAATGTATAGGATCTGATACTATCTCTAGGTAGATAGTGTCAGAATTGAACTGGAGGATACCCAGCTTATATCCACTGTAAAACTGATTCCTTGTTTATTGGTGGAGATAAATCCCCCACCACTGGTCACAGAAGACTTCCTCTATTTTGATGATTGTTGTGGTGTAAGAGTAGATGGAAAAAACACATTTTGAGAGGTTTTCCAAAACAGGTACTAATCTCTTTCATGAGGGTTCTTCTTTCATGGCCTAATCACCTTCGAAAGGCCCACTTCTTAACACTAGATATTGGGGAGATTATTGGGGTGGACATAAATATTTAGACCACAGCAAAGGGGAAAACTTCGGGATTAGTTTTAGGGGGGAAAGGTTAAAATAAAAAGACTTTCATTCTTTAAACGATGGTATAAATTACGTATCATATTCAATCCTCAACAGGTTTGAGCAAATGAGATACAAACTGTCTGTGACACTTATTCTTACATAGTGATAATAAGCACAGAGACCTGCACTCACCCATAATCATAATCACTCAATCAGTGAGTTATACTTTTCCTGTTTTTCTTCACAGCAGTTCCCATTACCTACCATTCCTCTGCTCATAAGTAACAAATTAACACAAGTATCTGGGCACCCAGGATCACAAGGAATTCCCTTGAGAAAGTGCATATCCTTTGAGAAGTAATCATTTACATGATGTCCTAAAGTTTTTTACAAATCATATGCCACAAGAAGAGAATCATGATTTATCTGAGTTTGGCCATTTTGAGGTGTTTAATTAAGGATTCTCTAGAGTCAATTATAATCTTAAACACATTAAATGGTTGATAAGCCTAAGGCAGAAAGTATAAAGCAGTAGTTAAATCAGACTACCAGGATTTAAAGCACAATTCCACTGCTTTCCAGATTTTTAACTTTGGTCAATTTCATAAGCACACTATTCCTCATTTTCATCATCTACAAAATGGGATTATAGTATATGCTTCATAGGATATCATATTACTAATGCTTAGTAAATGTTAGCTATTTTTATTGTTTTTATATTCTGTAATCAGATCTTCTTAGCACAAAAAAGTCAAAATTTATTTCTATTATAGATTACGATTCATATCAAGAATATTGAAAGAATATTGGCTTAATATCTTTTTGATTCATGATCAGCAAGACTATCATTTGAGTTGGTTGATGTTCTTAAACAACCCTGTACAACAGAAATATTAATATAATGTGATCTGCCTACATAGTTCAAAATTTTCTAGTAGTCCCATTTTCAAAAATCATTTAAATTGAAATTGATATAAAATATTGTTACCAAAGTATTTTACATAGTTTTGGTACTAAGTCTCTGAATTCAGTGAGTATTTTAGTTATATAGCTCATCTCAATGTGGAATAGCCATATTTCAGGTGCCCAGTAGTCACATGTGGTTAGTGGCTACTTTATTTGGCAGGGTAGCACTATAGTAGAGATCATAAATACCTGGGATGTATGACATGATTTCGTCTCCTGTGCCCATGGAAAACTTGTCATTCATTTCTGCTGTGCCTGTCCTTGACATCAGTATCCTCTCAACTTAGCACCCAGGCAGTCACTACCTATTACTGAGTGTTAGCATATAAGAAGAAATTTATTTATAAACTTGAATCTATGTAAATAAAAGTCAATATCTAGCCTGATGGAGAAAATTTTTCATTGATCACAGTTTTCCTCTAACTAATGTAATAGTGAATCATTAACCCTATGAACTGGTATTAACTGAGCAGCACCTAAGTGGACATATAGGTACTATAGTAATAGAGTATTGGGCAAGGGGGAGGGGGGCGGGTATATACATACATAATGAGGGAGATGTGCACCATCTGGGGGATGGTCATGCTGGAAACTAAGACTTGTGGAGGGAGGGGGGAAAGGGCATTTATTGAAACCTTAAAATCTGTACCCCCATAATATGCTGAAATAAAAAGAATAAATAATAAAAAAAAAACCTATGAACTGTTTATCAGATAGCATTAGTTTTAGCAAATAGAATATATAAGTCTAAATAGTATATGGAAAATCTGCTTCTAAAAAAAATAATCTACTATTGTGTGTTGGAAGTATGCTTGTAAACATGAATTGAATTGCATTATTATTAAGGCTAAATGTAAGGTGAGTGTTTTCTGAACAAATATATTAAAACTGTTAGGATAACAAAGGCTTCTATTAATAATTTTAGGGGAGATTCATTTCTTTTAGTCTTTTCTTTGTTTCTTCTACTTCCTCTTTTTAAACTTCTACCTCCCTTCTCTTTTTTATTCTTTTTTTCCTCTCCCTCTCTGTTTCTCTCTCTCTCTATGTTGTTTTTTTTGTTTCTTTCCACCTCATTCTCTCTCTCTTCCTTCTCACAATTTCTCCCAGTCATATGTTAGTGTGATATATTAGTAACTATTAGCAGGTCCCTCACACATACAAAACATGAAGAAAGAATTTATCCATCATATACTTGGTCCCTATGGAGGAAAATAGGTAAATTTTTAGCAGTAAGCAGAGTCTGACCATTTTTGAAGATACCTTATAGTGGCATATTCTTCATTACTGTCAGAGGAGGTAACTTCTTCGATGAAATGGAGGCTATTATTTCAGGACTAAGTTAATTTATTTCTAAAGAGTGGTAAATTTAGAGAAACCATGAAGAGAACATCCAGTTGCTGAAGTGATCATATCCCCTTTGCACACACTTGTCTGACACTGACTCTTTAACTGTATAAAAAGCACATATTATTGTATTTCTCTCTTCTCTAGCAATTTCTTACAGGCTTTTTAACTGGATAAGGCATGGTCCTTGTGGAGAAACTCTTTTACTCAAACCACAGAGCAACTCATTAGCTGAGAAACTTGTAGGTGGGTGTGCTTCAGGGCACCAACAGATGGTTTAATTGGATTCAAAATTCCAGAAGGCAATGTACAGATTGACAGCATTTTTGTCCAAAACCCAGGGTGACTCTAGCATTATCGTAGGGAAGAAAAATGATACCTGAATAGAATATATAATTTCAGGGAAGGTGGCCCAGACTTCTATAGCTCCAACCCATCCTCCATTTGCTCACTGTTGCCTCAACCAATGACATTATAGTTTCATTTCTGTGACATAAGACTTATCCTTTGCTGAAGTCCAACCTAAAGGTTTTAACCAGTTAAATATGAATATTTATGCCTTTTCCAGTTAGCTAAAGTTGTAGCAGGTCCTCCATTTACCCCAGTCTCAGACAGATCCTTTACCATAAACATACTAAGAGTAAACAACATGGGAAAAAAACTAGGGGTAAACAGCTACATGATACTATGTTAAAATAAAATAGTGGCTTTTTTCTCAGCCACTAGCTGAGGACAATTTTCTATATTGCTTATGCACCTGTAATATTGATGGTTTGGGTCTTCTGATCCAATGTTTTCCCACTTATAACTGTAAATGCGAGGCAGGGTGGAGGGTAACCACACTGGCAGAGAGAAACAAGAGTTCTTGTTGCATGTCCAGGCCAGTTAATGGAGGAGGACACTTATACGCAAATTGACCAATACACTGTGTTCACACAGAGAAGTTTTGACCTTTCAAAAATAATTTGTATATTTTGCCTTATCCTAAGTTAGACAGGGAATATTCAAGTGGTTTCCAATTCTGACACCTTCAATTAAAGATTTTAAAGCCAAACCATTGCTAAAGTATTATTTATTCCTTTGTAATTTATTATTTATAAGTACCTTCTAATATGTTTCATTGATTTGTTCATTGTGCATCCCACAAGACAGTTTGGCCATCTGTCTAAGTGTGTTGACATTCATTCTGATTTTGAATAGCCGTCATTGTCTTTCTTCATTTGGTCAGGATTGATAAACCTATTCTCAAATAGGTTATTAAAAAGTAGATTTTTTTTCCGATTTGTATCTAGTCGTTTTGAGACACACACACACAATGTATAGAGACAGGTGGTTGCAATTGGAGTAGAGAATATCTCAGGAAATGCACAGATTGGTATTAATAATTACTGACACTTCTGTAGTTCTTACTAGGTTCTAAATGTTATTTTAATGCTGTGTTATAAACAATTTACTACTTAAAACAACCATATGAAGTAAAGGCTATTATGTTATTCCTATTTTGCATTTAAAGAAAATTAGGCACAGAAAGGTTAAGTAATTTTTCAAGTTGACACGGCTTTCCAGTTATAAACTAAAGATGTAGGAAACAAAATCATTAGGTTACTGAAAAACAAAGAATACTTCCCCTATCCCATCCAGCTAATTTCCAAGAGAAAAAGACTGTGAAATCTACCAGAACTTGGCCTGACTTTATAGCTTTCATTCAGATCAAGGAAGTCTATGGAGCTCTTGCCTGGCTGAGGCTGATGCAGTTGGCATTAGGAAAGAGAGAAGTACAGACTGATTTAAGGACATGGTGTAAGTGCCTAAGAGACCAAGTGGGGTAACTTAGCTATCACTAATAGCGATTAGTTTATGACTCCTAAAACTGAAGAACAAGAACAAAATGCACATAAATAATCAAGAGATAGTTCCTGCTCTAGTGACTCTTGCCCAAATTCAATGACATAAATCTTGAAAATTAACCATGTATACTTGTAATAAATGTATTAAAAAATTACCTCAAGTTACTCTAAATCAGCCCACAGGCTCAGGTTTTTGTCTTAAATTCTTCCCAATACACTAAAATCTAACAATAATACTTACTGTCTCAAACTCCCAGCCCTATAATCCCACTATAGATTTCTCCATCAGGCTAGATGGACATGGTAGGCATTGACAAGTCAGTCACCATTTATACATCCTTTAAGACTGTCTTTCATGTGGATTATCTCATCATTGTCATCACAACAGTCAAGACAGCTATTGTTTTCCTGATTTTGTAGATGAAGAGATGGAAATTTTTAAGAGAACTAAATTTCATGTTCACTCTTCCAGCAACTGAGCAGGCCTTTCACAAGCTCTTATCCTACACAGCAAATCTATAGGGTGTTGCAAAAGTCTCCATACAAAGACAGGTGTCAGCCAAAATTAATATTTCCAATCACCAAATGGAAATATTTTATTTTTCCATTTTTATATTGGTCCTTGAATTTGCCATGGAAAATGTGAAAATGCACTTGATATTTATATAGTCTATTTGTAAGTTGGGTAAGATTTTGTCAATCCAATCACAACTACTAGATGCATCTTAAAAATTCCATTATATAACCTTGCTGAATTTTACAAATAATGTCTTCAACATAGTGGCAGCCGTTTTAGGTAGGTACTATTAAAGATTACTTCCTAAAAGACACCATGACAAGCATTTGGGTCTCAAAGCTTACTGGGGTATGTTGGTATAATTATCCCTGTGTTTAATGAGGAAGTTTTTAGAGGTAGAAAGTGATGTCTTACTGTTGTTGTCATCAATAACAACATAGGTTAAGGATATTAGTTGAATTAGAGTTTAGACCTGCTGAATCTGAATTAAGTACTCCAACCACTATATTCCACAACACTCTTACTGAATGTTCTAATGAATGTCAATTTATTCAGCAGCTTCTATCAGCCAGCATGAACTTTTCAGAGTTGTTATTAAAGAGAGGACAGACACCAAGATCTTGTGTTACAGATGATTTGGTCTCAATTCTTTTTAACACAGGAATAGCTTAAATATTCAGGCTATTCCTTTTCAGCATCGATCATGCATGCATGGTATTACTGGGACTGACTTCTTTCTTAATTTGCCTGGTTCAAGTATCCAGCTCAACTCTGACTTCCAGGCCACATCATTAGCCCAGAAGAAATTGTTTGAAGCTGTAGCAACCCTGGACTCTAAGGAAGTTGGTCTAGGAATTAGGTCTGAGTGCTGCCAAGACCAGTGTTGTGCACCTTAGGCCCCAATCCATCAGTTGCCTATACATGCTCCTTAATTGGATTTCTCACTCCTTGCCTGCTGTCCTCTTCTAACCCTGGGGCTGCATACTGTGCCAAGGAAGCAGTTGTTTGTGAAATATCATTTCAAGCCTTCTTCAAATTCCTTTACTCTACTCTAGACTTTTTCCAGAAAATTATATAACCCTTATCTGATTGATAAACTCTAGAAGTCCTGTAGTAATAATAAACCATTCATTCCATAATAAGTAATAAAGTATAAGTTAATGAAAGGCCTAATATGTTAATAGAACCGATTCTAAAGCATTCTTTTCAAGTAAATGATAGCATGATTTACAGCAATAAGCCCATCTGGGGCTCAATTTCCACTTCTGTAAAATGCAGGAGTTGGAGCAGATGACATATATTCTTTCTCTGTATGACATTCTGTGATAACATAATTTTAAAAGACAAAAAACACGGTAAAAGAAAACACAGAGGATTTTCAAAGAAGGATATATAAATATCTTGAAACAACTTCTTTATTGTGGTAAAATATATATGACATAAAAGTTGTCATCTTAACAATTTTAAGTGTACAATTTGGTGGCATTAATTATATTCACAGTGTTGTACAAACACTGCTATCTATTTTCAAAACTTTTTTTTGTCATTCCAAACAGAAACTCTGTAACCATTAAATAGTAACTTCCCATTTCCCTCACCTCTCAGTCCTTGATAACCTCAAGTCTGCTTTCTGTCTCTATAATTTGCCTATTCTAGATATTGCAGGTAAGTAAGATCATACAATACGTGTTCATTTGTGGCTATTTTACTTAGCATAATGCTGTCAAGGTTCATCTGTGTTTTTAACATACGTCAGAATTTTATTCCTTTTTATGGCTGAATATTATTTTATTATATGTATATACTACATTTTTTTATCCATTCAGCTATTGATGGTCACTTGGTTTGTTTCCACCTGTTGGCTCTTGTGAATAATGCTACTATGAACATTGTTATACAATTATCTGTTTGAGTCCCTGTTTTCAATTATTTGGGGTATGTACCTAGGAATAGAAATGCTAGGTCATATATTCAAAGTTTATCTTTATGAAAAACCACCAAATTGTATTCCACAGCTGCTTTACCATTTTATATTTCCACTAGCAATGCATGAGGATTTCAATATTTCCATTTCCTTGTCATAATTGTACTGACCATTTGAAAAAAAAATAGTATATCCATCCTCGTTGGTGTTAAGTAGTATCTTATTGTAGATTTGATTTGCATTTCCCTAGTAACTTTTGAGCCTATTTTGTGGGCTCATTGGTCATTGTACATATTCTCTGGAAATATGTTTATTCAAGTCTTTTGCCAATTTTTTAATTGAGTTGTTTTTCCTTTTGGTGTTGAGTTGTAGGAATTCATTATAGACTAATTAAGTCTTCCCAAAATGCATATGTTAAAATCATTTTATGTCATACTAACCTTCAATATGACTATATTTATAGATAAAGCCTTTTAAAAAATAATGAAGGTTAAATGAGGCGATAAGGGTGAAACTGTAATCCAATATGACTGGTCTTATAAGAAGAGGAAGAGACATCTCTTCTTATGCACATGTGCAGAGGAAAGTCCATAAAGATACAATCAGAAGGTGGCCATCTACAAACCAAAGAGAGGCCTCGGGAAAAACCAAACCTGTTGACACCAAATCTTGAACTGTTCTCCCAAACTATTAGAAAATAAATATCTCTTTTTTAAGCCACCCAGTATGTGACATAACAAACTTAGCAAACTAATAGAGATTATATATTTTCTGAATATAAAAAGACATCAGATACATAATTTTCAAATAATTCTTTCAATTGTTAGTTGTGTTTTTATTTTCTTGATAATGTACATTGATGAACAAAAGATTTAATTTGAATGAGGTCCAATTTATCTATTTTTCTTTTGTTATTCATGATGTTGGGATAACATTTAAAATACATTACCAAATCCAAAGTGATGAAGATTTACTCCTATGTTTTCTTGTAAGGGTTTCATGGTTTTATTAATAGTTCTTAGATTTAGCTTATTTATTCATTTACTGTTAATGGTTGTATATGATAAAGTTAAACTTCTTGCTTTGCATATGAAAATCCAGTTGCCTCACCACATTTTTGAAAAGACTATACTTTTCCCACCAAATAGACTTAGCACTCTTATCAAGAATCAATTGTCTGGTATCATATGGGGTTATTTCTGGACTCTGTTTTATTCTGTTGGTTTATATGTTTATCCTTTTGCCAGTGCAACACTGTTTTAATTACAGTAGCAGTGAAGTTTTGAAATTGGGAATTATGATTTTTTTGTTTATTATATTATACTCTATTTATAGTATAATAGTATATATACACTATTATACTATATACTCTCTATATAATATACCATATATATATTATATATATAGTGTATGTGTATATATATATCTGTGTGTGTGTGTGTGTGTGTGTTTATATAAAACCTATCAGAGATTCCATTGGAAGAAGGTATGGAGCAGAACAAGAAGGAGCAAGATATCAGCAGGGATTAAGCCCTGATAAACTTGGAGAGGGTAGGTAGGGGTTTTTTTTCTCATTCCCTCATACCTCTGGAAGTCAGCAGACTCCCAAGCTGTGGGAGAGATTGTTCTATTTTCACAAACCTAAAAGCTGCTCTGTCCAGTGAACAGGTAGCTTCTTGAAAACAAAGCACCAGGCTGCCAGTCCCCTTGGGGTCACTTCCCATCATATCACAGACCCAAGCCAATAAGGCTCATGTTATACTGTTTCTCTACCCATTGTGTGCCTTTGTTCTCCCCAGGGAGCTTCAGCCTCTCAGTTTTTGTATCACTTGTGCCCAAACAAATATTTCCCAACTCCAGCTAAGACTGCAGTAGCCACAGGGGTCAGTGGGTCCCAGGGATCTATGTGATCCCAGAGCTTGGGCATTCTGAGCAGGCTGCCTTCTGGCCAGAGAGACAGAAATGACAAGAGTGCAACCTCTCCTCCATACAGACTATGTTCCTCCCCATCTCCTCCACTGCCCACCTCTGCTGCGTGCATAGGTGACCCCAGGGATGATTGAGTTGAGACTGTCGGAGCAGCTGCTTCCCCTCTGTTGGTACGTCTACTAATTCAAGGTTCCCACAAAGAGTAGGACTCACACCTTTCTTCTTCTTCAAGACCTGCAGTGGACCAAGGGCACTCAGACCGTGAGCTTCTTGCCTGCTGGTTCACCCTGGTGCTTCTCACCTGGTTGCTCCAGCAAAGCAGGGCATACCCCAAAACAGTGAAATATTAAACCTGCTTTGAGCACTCCGTGGGCAACTCGAGACCAGCATGCTTCTCCCTGGCATGGTCAGGGATTGAACTTGGAGAACCAGAGGACAGGCCCACAGGCCAGATCCCAAACACCCAGAACTTGTCTGTGGCTGTTCAAGGGTACAGAGAAGGGATTTGTGAACTAATTTTGGGAGGTGAGGGAACCCATGTGGGCAGATCTGAGAGTGTAATGTGGGTCCAAGCCACAGTGTACTCACAAAGCAACCCTCCCACTAAAGGAAAACTGTGCTTTTGCTCCAGGGTAGAATCCTGGACAGGGAAGCTGCCAGACTATAGCACCATTGCTGGTGAGCTCAGCTACTTTGAGATCCTGCCTGTGACCAGGTGTCTCCTGACTTCTGGTGTCTACCAGAAGGAGACCTCAGGGAAAGGAAGGAGGGAGAAAAGTGAAACCCATTCCTGACAGCTCTTCTGTAAATCAAAGATGGCCCCTCCACCATGAGTAGACATTCTGGTCTGGTTGGGCCATGTTAGCCCCTCTCTGGTGGCTTTCTCTAGTGGTCTGGGAGTGGACCCTTAACCCCTGCTGAGCAGCTGTTGTGCTTGCCTTGTGGAGCATGAAGGCAAGATCAGCCAACCCAGCCTCTCCCAGCATTACTCCTTTAGCCTCATCTGCTCTGGTGGAGAATAAGGACACACCTGGAAGTTTCAGGGCCCCACCCACTTCCTGGGGTATTTGAGTGTTTATCCTCAGAGGCTGGAGTAGGTTATGGTTCCCAGAAAACAACATTGCAGTTGGCTCTTTCCAGCTATAGTATATTAAAAAGTAGAGTTACAAACCAAAAATACAGTAATACAGGCTTTTATGTTTGCTCATGTAGTAAATATTTGGGGAGATTTTTATATTTTCATGTAACTTCAAGTCATTCTGTAGCGTCCTATTACTTCATCCTTAAGGACTTCCTTTCATATTTCTTTTAGGGCTGGTCTAGTGATAATTAAATTACTCAGTTATTGTTTATGTGGGAAGTCTTATTTTTTTTTTTATTTCTAAAGGAGGATATTACTGGATATTTAATTCTTGGTTGACAGTTTCTTCTGTTCTTTCAGCACTTTGTATATCTTATCCTCTTGCCATCTGGTCACCATGGTTTCTGATGAAGTAGCAGCTGATAATCCTACTGAAGGTCCCATATATGTAATCAGTCACTTTTTTCTTGCTAATTTCAAGTGTCTCTTGTTGTCCTGGGCTTTGATAATTTGACTAAATGTTTATCACTATGGATTCTTTGAGTCTACCCTCCTTGGAGCCCACTGAGTTTCTTGACTTTGTGGATTAATGTCTTTTATCATTTGTGGGAAGTTAAGACCATCTTTTTTATTCAAATAAACTTTTTTAAAACATTTATTTTGTTTATTTTTTATTTCAAAATATTATGAGGGTACAAGTGTTTTGATTACACAAATTGCTTTTATACAGTTTGAGTTAAAGTTATAAGTGTGCCCATTACCCAGAGAGTGTGCATTGTACCTGTTAGGTGTGAATTTATCTGGCCCCTCATCCTCTTTAACACCTACTTGGTTTCTGTTGAGTTTAACTTTCATATGTACCCATGAATGTTGAACAACTAGTTTCAATATAATAGTGGGAATGTGTGATGTTTGTTTGTTTTTCCATTCTTGCCATACTTCACTTAGAACAATGGTCTGCACCTCCATGTAGTTTTTTACAAAATGTATTTTGCCATTTTTATGGCATAGTATTCCATGGTATGCATATACCACATTTTATCAATCCACTTGTGTGTTGATGGGTACTTGGGTTGATTCCACATCTTTGCAATTGTGAGTTGTGTGCTACAGTAAACATTCAAGTGCAAGTGGGGTTTTTTTTGTTTTTTTATTTATTTTTTTTTTTTTTTGATAAAATGATGTTTTTTCCTTTGGGTAAATCCCCAGTATTGGGATTGCTGTATCAAATTGTAGGTCTAACTTTTAGTTCTTTGAGGCATCTCCATACTAGTTTCCATGGAGGTTGTACTAGTTTGCAGTCTCACCAGCACTGTATAAGTGTTCCTTTCTCTCCACATCCATGCCACCATCTGTTGTTTTGGAACTTTTTAATGAAAATAATTCTCAGTGGAATTAAGTGCCATATCATTGTGGTTTTAATCATAATTTCCCTGATTTTAGAGATGTTGAGCATTTTTATATGTTTATTGGCCTTTAATGTATCTTCTTTTGAAGGGTTTCTGTTCATATCTTTTGCCTACTTTTTTTATGGGGCTGTTTGATTTTTTTTTTTTTTTTTTTTGAGACAGAGTTTCACTTTATTGCCCAGGCTAGAGTGAGTGCCGTGGCATCAGCCTAGCTCACAGCAACCTCAAACTCCTGGGCTCAAGCAATCCTGCTGCCTCAGCCTCCCAAGTAGCTGGGACTACAGGCATGTGCCACCATGCCCGGCTAATTTTTTTTTTTTCTATATATATTTTAGTTGGCCAATTAATTTCTTTCTATTTATAGTAGAGATGGGGTCTCGCTCTTGCTCAGGCTGATCTCAAACTCCTCAGCTGAAACGATCCGCCCACCTCGGCCTCCCAGAGAGCTAGGATTACAGGCTTGAGCCACCACGCCCGGCCCATTTGATTTTTTTTTCCCTAGGATTTCACAAGTTTATTTAAACTAATAGTAATGTTTGCAAAATGTATACTATGGGACAAATATTAATACAATTCTATTGTAATCATTATTTGAAGAGATATAGCTCATTTATGTATATGTTCCTGATAGTGTATATAAATAAATAATTGAAAATTGAATCACATTGTAAACATTTCAGAACTTAATACAAAAAGAAATGAGATTTTTACTTGTTGACTTGTTTGAGTTCTTTATAGATTCTCTTCTCTTTTTCTCTTTTCCTAGAAATACTATAACACATATTTTAGTCTACTTGATGGTTTCCCACATGTCCCTTAGACTCAGTTCATTTTTCTTCATTCTTTTTCTTTCTGTTCCTCAGATATAATGATTTCATTTGTGCTATGTTCTTAATTTGAGGACAATATCTTCTGCCAGTTTCTATCTGCTGTTGAACACCTCTAGTAAATTTTTAATTTTACTTTTTTCAGCTTAATATTTATATTTGGTACCTTTGTACAATTTATATCTTTGTTGATATTCTCCTTTTATTCCTACTTCATTTTCTTGATCTCTTTTAATTCTTTGTTCATATTTCTCTTTATTTCTTTGAGCATACTTAAGAAAATTATTTTAGAATATTTGTCTTATAACTAATGGCTGGGCTTCCTCAGGGATCTTTTCTGTCCATTTATTTTGTTTCTTTCAATGGTCATTTTTTTAGTTTTCTTTACATTTTGAATTTTTTTTGTGGTTATTAAAAATTAGACATTTGAATACTACGATGTGTAAATTTTATTAATCAGATTATCTCTCTATCAGGTTTTCTTATTGATTATTAAAGGTTATGGCAGTCCATTTGTTTAGTGACTTTTCCAAATGTTTTTGAAAAGGCAACATAAAAAACATTTTTAAAGGATATGTTTCCTCCTTCTATATTTAAAGTTAAAATATGCTAATTTCATAAAATTATAAATGCTTAAAATATGAATAAAACTTAAAAACACTAATAATTTAGCACACAGAGGAGGAATAACTTTCAACAGTTTAACATAGTCCATATATTCTTTTTGCTTATGTGTATGTTTGCAAGAAATTTGAGATAAAACTGTTTATAGTAGCTTCATTTTATTGTGTAAACATATGCACAATGGTAAAAATTATGATAATCAGTATTTTAAAAGTCTGTAGTTTTTTATCACATAGATATGCCATGATTTATTTATTATTTGGTTGACTTTTTTCCCATGAAGAGCACACTTGTTCTAAATGTATACATAGTCATGTGAATTATATAAAATAAATGATTATTAATGTATTATTTGGTTAAAGAGGAAAATATCAAATAACCCTTCAGAAAGTTTTTATCAATATACATGTTTCTTCAGCAGTATGAGTGTGTTAAAAGCTAATTTTTATATCAGTAATAATTTGCATTTATAGAGCACTTGGTAATTTACAAATTATAATCATGTATTGATCCTTTTAAATATGCTGAGGTAGGCATAAAAGTATCATTATCCTAATTTTACAAGTGAGGAAACAGAAAATCAGAGATTGTATACAATTTGTAAAAATATAGTCTACAAATTAATTTTAGTAGTCAAATTAAAGCCCTCCAAAGTCTAGTTTAAATATTAATTATGTATTTCTATTTTATATGAGCATACAAGTTCTAAATGACTCAAAATGGAGAGACTACATAGAAATAGCTGGCTAAGGAAGAATGACATATTTAGCAACTCCAATGTCATGGAACTAAAATATGTGACAAGTGGTTGTCATGTTTGAGACAAGTTAGTCACAGATTACAAATTACTGAAGTTTCCAAATATTCTCTTTTAAAAGAATTAAATACAAAATTATTCCTGCAGTTGCATAACCATTATGAATTTGCAATCATTTTTGCATGAGTGAGAATAAGAGAACCACTCTCATGACTCACAGAACACCTTATTATTTATATTCCACATAGATTTTACTAAAAAATGGGGTGGTGGGGAGACAGTAAATTTAATAAACTGTTCTCTAGGATTATATCCCACTGTGGTGATTGTTAGTTGTTCAAATGCTGCTCAATACTTTCTTCTTTCTACTTAAGGGAACTCCATTTTTACTGAGGAGAAATAATATAAATATGGTAGTATGAATAATAGTCTACACTCCAAGATGTCTAAATCCTAAACTGTGGAGCCTGTGAATATGCTATTTTATGTGGTGAAAGAAATTTTGTAGGTAGAATTAAATTAACAATGTTGAGGTAAAAATACTACCCTGGATTATCTGAATACACCCAATGCAATCACAATAGTCCCTATAGGAAAGAGGCAGACTAACCTGAATTAGAAAGACAGACAATACTAGGAAGAAAGCAACAATCAGAGGAAGAGAAGATGCCATGTTGGTGGCTTTTCAGATGGAGAAAGGAGTCACTGGACAGTAATGTAGACAGTGTATTGAACCTGGAAATGGCAAGAAAATGGATTCTGCAGAAAAAATACAGAGATTCTTGAATCTGTCATTTGATATCTGATATGAATTTGGGGAAACTCTCAGTCATTATTATTTCAAATATGTCTTCTGTTTCTTTGTCTTTCTTCTTCTTCTTGTATTTCTGTTATGTGTATGTTACAACTTCTCTAGCTATAATATCTAAGAACACAATTTTTAAATACTCTGTTCTTTTTTTTTTTTCCAGTCCTTGTTCTCTATGCTTTTCAGCTTTGGAGATTTCTACTGAAATATTTTCAAACTCAGAGAGATTGTTTCACCCACTATGTCCAGCCTGCTAATAAATCTGTGAAAGTTATTTTTCATTTCTATTGTTGTGTTTGATCTCTAGCAGTTCTTTTTGGTTCTTAAGCTTTCCATCTCTCTGCTTACATTACTCTTCTGTTTTTGCATTATACCTACTTTATTCATTAGAGCTCTTGCTATATTAATCATAGTTGTTTTAAATTCCCCATTTGGTTAATACTTAACATCCCTTCCATGAGTAGTGGTTCTGATGCTTGTTCTGTATTTTCAAACAGGTTTTTGGGGTTTTTTGTTTTGTTTTGTTTTTTTTGCCATATAGTGTGCCTTCCACTTTTTTTCTTGATAGCTGGGCATAATATTTTGGGTTAAAAAGAACTTCTGCTAGGATGCTTTAAGATGCTTTAAATTTAAAAATAGGCATCTGCTAGGATGCTTGAGTTAAGATATTTTAAATTTATGATAGGCATCTGCTAGGATGCTTGAGTTAAAACAGGGACTTCTTATCTTTTAGGAGATGTTAATGCCATACCAGAATCAGGTTGGGAAGTAAACCACTGCTTCATTTGGTTAACAAAAGCCACTTAGTGGGAATTTACTGTTTGTCAGCCTGACCCAGCTGGCCTCCTTAGGAAAGAGTTTTTAGCAAAAGGTAAAGATCTGAGTTCAGTCCTCACTGTTGAAGGTAAAACTCAGAAAAATATAGGCTCCTCTGTGACTGGGTCGCCCTAGAATTTTCTGCTGTCAGACTTCGTCACACCTAGCCACTAGTTTGTCATCAATTACAGTTCAGGTTTTCCTACCCAAGCACTGGTTCTTGTGGGGGTTTTTGCTCTGCTATGTTGAAATTCTCCATATTCTCCTGCATGTTTCTCCATTTTGAAGGGCAATGACTTGACCTCATAGCTCATCTTTTTTTTAAGAGACAAAAAAGAGCCTGTTCTATCACCTAGGCTGGAGGGTAGTGGTGCAACCATATCCTCCAGTAAACTCCATCTCATGGATGGGCTCAAGGCATCTTCCTGCCTCAGCCTCCCAAATTACTAGGACTATAGGTGCATGCCACCATGCCCAGCTATATATATATTTTTTTAATTATTACTGTTTGTAAAGATGGGGTTTTACCATATTGCCCAGACTGGGCATGAATTCCTGGCCTCGAGCCATCCTCCTGACTTGGTCTCCCAAAATGCTGGGATTACAGAATAAACCACTGTGCCTAGCCCTCATCTCTCTTATGGATCTAAGAATTGTTGAATTTTTAGTTTGTTGAGATTTTTACTTGTCGCTAGGATGGAGTGGTGACCTCCATGCTCCTTACATGCAAAACTAGAAACTGGAAACTGAAAGGGTAATATAAGAAACTGAAGGCTAATATACATTTTATTAATAATATAATTAAATGTCACATTTTTAAAAAAAAATTCTTCTAAATCTTTGTGTGGACATATTACCCTTTTGTTTATCTTGTTTAGATATATAAGAATGGATTACTGAATCATATAGTGATGTTTTATTTTATGACACACTGTGAAAATATTTAAAATGATTTCACCCTTCTTAATAACATTTGGAATTGTCAACTTTTCCTTTTAGCCATGCTAATAGAATGTGGTAGTAAGACATATAGATTAATTTCTACTCCTGGAATAAACTACATTTGCTCATGTTGATGTTTCTTAACATTTTGTTAATAGTTTTAAAATATATGTTCATAAGGAGTATTGTCCTGAATTTTCTTTATTGTTTTTGTTTTGGCATGTCTTTTTTGATTTTTTCCTTGAAGTATTTTTTTTTGTTTTAGATTCAGGGCCATACCTCATAAAATGAGTTAATAATTTTCCTTCCTCCTCTATCTTCTGAAAAATTTAGCATAAAATTATATGACTTTTTAATTTAAAAAATATTGTTAGAACTCATGAGTGAAATTGTCTGATTTTTAATTTCTTATGTTTTTTTTTTTTAACTTCAAATACAATTTTTAAAATGCATATGAGTCTATTCAGGTTACCCATTCCTTCCTGGGAGAACACTGAAGTTGTGTTCATTTGATATATGTTTATCAAATTTGTGAATATATTGTTTTTAATTATATTCTTTTTTATCATTGCAGTATTTGTAAGACTGGTAGTGATGTTTCCTCTTGATTCCTAATATTCATGACTTGAATATTTTTCTCTTTTGTTCCTGGTTAGTCTGCCTAAAGATCTATCAATTTTATTAACATTTTTAAAGAGGCTGGCTTTTGAGCCATTGATTCTGAATATGTTTTCTATTTTCTATTTATCAGATAAATTTCTGATTTTATCTTTATAACTACCTTAGTTATATTTCCTTTGGTTATGATATTACTTTTTCTAGTTTTATAAGGTAGAAGTTAAGGTCATTGCTTATATTCCTTGTTTTTTTCCTAATAAAAGTACTTAAAGCTATAAATTCCTATCTAATCACTTTTAGCATTGTTGTAAAAAAATATTATGTTTTGCCTTATTTTGATTTTGTTTTAGTAATATATATTCAAATTTATTTGCATTGTCAAGCATAAAATTTCTTAATGAATTTCTCTCATGATCTTGATCTTTTATATTTTGGATGTAGTGTTCTCTAAATATTGATTAGATTGAGTTGGTAGATATTATTATTCAAGTCTACATTTCCATATTAATTTTAATTGTAATTAAATTTATTTGTAATTAAAAGCAATAATTTGAAATAATTATAAATGTAAATTAATTATATACTTAAATTACCTTATTAATTTTAATTTGCTTAATTATAATGCCAATTACTAAGAAATAAATATTGAAATCTCCAAATATAATTGCTAATTTGCCTTGCCCATTTTTCTTTGGTTAGTACATGCATCACGTGTTTGGAATTGGTCTATAAATGTGTACATATATATTTGGATGATATAATTTCTATATGTTATTTTTATTAAACATATTTTTATCTTTTCTAGTATTGTTTTTCTCCTGAAGTCTACTGTATGAGATTAAAATATTAACTATAGTTTTTTATGATGAGGAATTGAATGGTACATCTTCTTGCATTCTTTTATTTTGAACATGTGGTAGGCTAAATAATGACCCTCAGAAGATATTCATGTTCTATTATGTGGATCCTGTGACTATGATAACTTACATTGTGAAAGTAACCTTAAATATCTTCCAAAATAAAATTGGAAGCAAAATAAATGGAAGTATTTGATAGCATTACTGGGACAGGAGTCAGATACCCTGCAGGCAGTTAGGGCAGGAGTCAGAAAGAGAAAGCCAACAGAATAAGAAGGTCACAACATGTAAATATGCTTAGCTAAAATAAATGTAACAAATAGGGAACCATTAATTATTTTACTTTAGCCACAACATCTTTATCTAAGATAAAAGAGTCAATTCCTTTCATTGGAGCATATGCAACACAGTTGAGGCCACAGTATCCTTAAATGAACTACCCTCATTTAACATAGTAAAAAGCACACCCACGGTGCCTTAACAGTTTACAAGTGCCCTGGCAATTCCAGGAAATTATCCTATATAAACTGAAAAGAGGAAGGACCCTCAGTTCCAAGAACTCTCTACCGTTTTCTTGGGAAAGACATGAATATTCTGCCCTCAGTTTAGCATAGTTTAGCATAGTGTTAAGACTTGACATAGAGGAACAGACCCTAACCCTGGGGTGGCACTATTCCTTCTTAGATCAGTCCATTCTTTGCCTTTCCTTAAAAGCGTACTCTGCTTTCAATAAATCCATCTGCTTCTGCCTATACTTCATGTCTGAATTCTCTTTTGCTTGTGACCCTGCTTGAATTCCTTCCAGAGGGGAGGTCAAAAACACTCTGCTGGTACGGGCAGTGGTCTGTGGTGTACTCATCACCTTTAAGTACTTTCATTCAATGGTTTGGTGGTTTTAGTTAAAATTAAGTACATTCATTCAATGAAAGTAGCATATTAAAAGCAGTTCCAGAGAATAAATTTACATTTCTAAATCTGACAGAGAAATGGCACAGAAAAATATAAAAGTGTTCTATAAATAATAAAAAAAGAATATTGGTGAAAAACAAAGATGAACAGAAGTTGAAAGCTTCAAATATAGAAAAATAATAATAAAAAGCCAAAATAGCATATGAAGCACAGAATCAATGCTAACAGGGACACTAAACTTGAAATAGCAAAAAAGTAGTATACCTATTAAACATGTATAATTTAGAAACTTTATATGGTCAGCAGTGATGTGGGCTATAGAGAAACTCCTGCGGTTTAGAAATGTATATTGCTATCACCGTTCTGGAGAGAACTCTGGCACTAGTCAGTCAAACTAAGTATTCTGTATCTTATACGTATCTCAAAGAATTTCTTACAAGGGTCTGTAAATACACATGTGCAAGGATGTCTACACAGTTTGATTCTACTGTGAGGATGGGGGATTTTGAATACAGCATGTGCTGCATGAACATCATAGAGTCTTGGTCAATGATTAGAATACTGGACTATGTGTATATGTTGGAAAATAGATGCATCTCTCAAGCATAATCTATAATGTTAAAGTAAAAAATAGAATAAGACACACAACCTGTTTGAATTAAAATACATGTATACTTAATAATACAATGAATTTTAGAGTGAGCTACAGAAGAATAAATACACACTAAATAATATTGTGAAGACTAAACTCTGACCACTGCTCTTTGCCCCAAATTCCTTCCTAGGGGGCCCGTAGATAGTCATGTCTGTTGACCATCAATTCTGTTGAGCAACTCACTCTGACCCAGCGTATCATGTCTTCCTTTTGCAACCTGAGTTTGACTTAGCATCACATAATGATTAGCAGACTCCTTATCTTATGTTATGTTAAATTTAAAACTTATACATTCCTTCCTGCTGACTTCACATTTTAGACAAAGCCGTGCTTCTTTAACTAATCACAAATGAAAGAATCTCCAAATCCACCTATGACCTATAAGCCCCCACTCCAAGATATCCCGCCTTTTTGGCCAAACCAGTGTATAACCTCCATGTATCGATTTATGACTTTGCCTATAATTTCTGCCTCCCTGGACTGTATGAAACAGAATTGCAGTCTGACCTCTATGGGACCACTTTCTCCAGACTTCCCTAGTTTTCCCTCAGCCATGATCACTCATATTGTCTCAGAATAAATTTTAAAAAAAATATTTCAGAATTTAGTTTTCCCTTTGACAATTAGAATAATTATCTTTAAGATGAGATAGAAGATGAGAATGTGAATAAAATGATATTAAAAAGCATTTCCTCATTTCCCTTGTATTCACTGATGAGCATTTGACATAGTTCTAATCAGTAGTGACAGTCACTATGAAAGTTTCTAAAAAGAAATCATAGTAAACTATTACATACATACTTTGTTCAGTTTTGGCACTTTCCTTTTCACTGGTTGGAATACAGATTAAATACCCGGGATCTTAACAGATTTATTTTTTTTCCAAATAAAGAGAATGGCAGAGACATTTGGTATCTTTATGCAACAACTAAAATAAACAACTCCAGCTGGGTATGGTAGCTCATGTCTGTAATCCTAGCACTTTGGTAGGCTGAGGCAGGAGAATCGCTTGAGACAAGGAGTTTGAGATGACCCTGGGCAACATGACAAGACCCTGTCTCTATCAAAAAAAAAAAAAAATTGGCCATGAGTGGTGGTGTGTGCCTATATTCTTAAATTACACGGAAGGCTGAGGAAGGAGGATCACTTGAGACCAGGAGTTCAAGACTGTAGTGAGCTATGATTATGCCACTGCTCTCCACCCTGAGTGACAGAGCAAGAACGTATGTCTAAAAAAATAATAAAATAAAATAACTCCTAAACTCCAGAAACTTCATTGCTTTATAATTGTAGCAAATGTAAATTCTTTCTGAAAAAATAACAAATGAAGTCAGATTGAGATACTTCTTGTAAAGCTTAAGCCCAGGATCAGGATGTAGGAAGAATTAGAATTGCAGCACTCTGCTAATTCATTACACCAAACTGAAAGTGTTCAGCAATGGGAAAAGTGTGAGTTTTGGAGACATGAGCTATGAGTTCAAGTCTCTGTTTTCTCAATTGCTGGCTGTGTAACCCAGTAGCGTAAACCACTTCCACTTCAATGTTTCCAGCCATGATATTAGAAAAATATCATATCTTTACATTTTTGAAATTTAATAGAGATAATGCATTTAAAACACTATGCATTTTTTTCCCTTAAAATTACTTTCTTTTCTTTTGAGCAAATACTTTAGTTGTATTAAGGAAATAATTCACAAAGATCAAAAAACAATTTGCCTCTGCACCTGGAAAGGGGCCTCAGGTTAGTTATTTAAGTTAGGATTCAGGCTGATAGTGATGCAATGATCCTTTTCAAATCATGCTGTAGAAGTTAAACCACCATATGTCATCGCAGATGGCATACTGGCAGGAGGGAGCTGTGATATTTCAAATGACAAAATAGAGTCAAGAGCACTTTAAAAGGGTAAGAAAAGGGTCATGAAATGTAATCTAACTGTAGTATATATAAAATATTTTGATTTGGATTTTGAAAAGCAATACAGGATGGAAAAAGAAAGATTAGAAAAATTTTGATACAGAAGATCAACAGTTTTATCAACCACAATATCAGTTTGAAACAATAAAATGATGTGCAAGAGGTAGTGAGTTCAAGATGGCTAATCAAACCTCCATGTCTATTTCTCTTTGCTCTAAGGATCCTATAAAATGATAATAAAATAAACACATAAAAACAAATGAGACGGATATTCACCTGTGTGGGTGAGAATTTCTGCCTATTTCTGGATAAATAGGTAGAAACAGGTCCAGGAAGTCAGAACTCAATACCCACAAGTGACAATTGCAGTCGAGGGAAGAGCATCTCTCCATCTGCTAACCAGAATCATAGAAATGGTAGGAGGGAGGGAGAATGGTTGCTGTAACAGGGACTTGTTTAAAAGGCTGAATTTTGAATCAGTTTGTCAACCCCATTCCTACATTCTTATCTAACTGCCATCCTTCCCTTACCCATCCCCCAAGTGAAATACAAGAGAACTACAACATTTTAACACTACGCATCAATACATAAGTGGTAGTCTTCAAAGATAATAACATAATACCCTAAAAAGGATAGAACTACTCTAGGACTCCTAGAGAAAGATACTCCCAGGCTAGAATTTTCCCCAGTCTAAAGATGAAATCTCTGCTTTTGACTTTGAAATGAATATTTATAGCTAGTTTCAAACACTACACAAACTCCAAGAAAATGTAATAAAATGTCTCACTCACCTGAGTGTCTTGAAAGAAAAATAATAATTTCATGTACGATAATAAGTACAAATAAGCAATTTTCCTAAAAATAAATAGAGTGAAATCAATGCCCCTTCAAGTCTCTTTAATTTCTTGTAGTTAAAAAATATAATTATGTTTTATTATAAAATACAGAATATATATATTAAAGTACAATAATAAAAGGCAAACCTATGAATCCAACACGTAAGTTTAAGCAAAAAATTACCAATAGCAAAATTCTGCTTCATTAATGGTAGACAAGTTCATAGCAAATTAATCCTCCTACAAATATAAATTATAAATCTGAAGGCACTGGAAAGCTGTCAAGAGCAGACAGAAACTGGAAGGCAATTGATGACTGAATGAAAACATTTTCCTAATGTCAAATTATATTGAACATCGTTTCTTATGCTTGTTTTTCTCCTGCATTTCTTTTGCCCATTTTTAGTGAGTTGTTTATTTTCTAGTCATTGAGTTTAAAAGGTGTTTATATATTTTGGATAGAATTCCTTTTATTGGATGTATGTTTTGCATATTTGCTCTCCCAGTTTGTAGTTTGTCTTTTTATTCTTTTAGTAGTCTTTAACAGAGAAAAAGTTTTCATTTAATAATAAAGTTTATCATTTTTTCATCAATCATGCTTTATGTGTTGTTTCTACAACTTAACATGGATCCATCATTTCATAAATTTTTTGTAATATTTTCTTCTAAAAGTTTTATATTTTGCATTTTACATTTACCTGTAAGATTCATCTTGAGTTCGTTTTTGTGAATGCTGTAAGGTGTATGTCTAGGATATTTTTTATTTGTTTGTTTTTTGTTTTTGTCCCTGGGTATCTAATTGTACCAGCACCATTTGTTAAAGAGACTATTCTTTCCACATTGAATTGCGTTTATAATTTTGCCAAAGAACATTTGATTATATTACTGTGCATCTATTTCTGATCACTTTAATCAGTTCCATTAATCTATTTGTCTCTTCTTTCACCAATACCACTCTCTCTTGATGACTGCAGCTTTATAATAAATATGGAAGTTAGGTAGTACCAATTATCTGACTTTGTTCTTTTTCAATATTGTGTTGGCTATTCTGGATGTTTTGCCTTTCCATGTAAACTTTAGACTCAGTTTTTTGGTATTCATAAAGTGGCTTTATATGGGATTACATTGAATCTATAAGTCAAATTGGGAAGAACTGACATCTTAACAATTTTAGATCTTCCTATGGATGAACATAGAATACCTCTCCATTTGTTTAGATCTTCATTGATTCATAAGAGTTTTTTAGTTTTCCTCATATAGAATGTGAACATATGCACATATTTTGTAATAGTCACACCTAAGTACTTCATAGTTTGGGTGATATTATAAATGACATTGCAATTTTAATTTCAAATTCCTATTATTTATTATTGCTATATAGGAAAGCAATGGACTTTTACATAGGAACCTTGTATTCTACAACCTTGCTATAATCATTTATTAGTTTCAGGACTTTTTGTTGATTCTTTGGAATTTTCTACATAGACAATCAAGTCATTCACAAAAAGAATTTTATTTCTTTCTTTCCAATTTGTATATTTTTTATTTCCTTCTCTGATCTTATTGCATCAGTTAGGACTTTTAGTAGATATTGAATAGGAGGTGAGAGGGGACATTCATATCTTGTTCCTAATCTTTATACAAAAGCATCTAGTTTCTCAGTAAATTTGATTTTAGCTAATGGTATTTTCTAGGTCCTCTTTATCAAGATGAAGAAGAGAGGAATCTCACTATTACTAATTTGCTGACAGTTTTTTATAATGAATTATTTTTGAATATTGTTAAATTATATTTGTACATCAATGGATATGATTATATAAATTTCCTTCTTTAGCTGTTGATGTGCTGAAATAGACTGATATTAGAATACAGAACTAGTCTTAAATACCTAGAATACATTTCACTTGGTCATGGTATATAATTATTTTTATATATAGATGTATTCAAATTGCAATGTTTCGCTGAGGATATTTGCATCACTGTTCATGAGAGGTTATGGCCTATGGTTTTCCTTTCTTGATGTGTCTTTATCTTCTTTTGATATTAAGATAATACAGACATAATAGAACAAGTTACCAATTGTTCTTTGTACTTCTACCTTCTAAAAAATATTTTGAAGAACTAGTAACATTTCTTCCTTAATTGTTAATATGTTTTAATTTTTTAAAGCATTTTATAAAGTTATTTAATATTTCTTACTTGATAATTCTAATATTTAAAGGATTAAACATGACATTTTTTTCTCCCAATTCATCAGCAGTATCTTTTTAGAGGGTTTTATTTTATATTGTGAGGCCTCATTTCATGGAATAAAACATGAGGAAAACTGAGTGTTTAAATTGGGATTATGTACTAATGCTATTTCCTGAAGGCAATAGAGTATGCTTCCAACAAGAGATATCTATAATCTCTTCTATTAGTTCTAATTATACTAGTATCATGTAAATTTTCATCTTATACCTGAGAAATAGCAGTTTTAATGTTGCACTCAAAAAAAGCATCTACTGTTATCAATGATTGTAATAAAGATATCAACAATTATTATTACTTTTGTCACCCATACTAGTATCTGAGGCAAACAGGTTTTTTTGTAAGTAGTATCTTTTTCTAAAGTAACTTTTCAAAAATGGTAAAAACATTTAAACATTTTTTTTTACTAAAATAACTAGATTCCTTAGTGATATAACTGAATTCAATTCAGGAGGGAAATGTACTAATGAACAAGGTCTTGTCATGTTAGACATCAAGTTAACAATTAAACACTATCGACCTAAAGAAGATCTTACTGGAGCCTCCTGATGTATCACTATTTGAAGCAAGATATTTTAAATATTAGTAAGAATAATACTTGAAATTGACTGAATACCAAATATTTAAAATATAAACACACATATATACACATAAACACACAGAATTGGTATAGTATTCTGGAGAAATAATTCATAATTATGAAAATTGGTAAATATGAGGGAAATATCAAATATTTGTCTTTATTTGTTCTTTGTGGCAACTAAAGAATAAAGAGACATTCATAATTATAGAAGTATATCATCCAATAGGTAAATAACATATGTTATTGTCTTTTGCTGCAAATTGGATGGAACTGGAAGGCATTGTCCTAAGCAAAGTATATCAGGAATGGAAAAACAAATTCCGTGTGTACTCACTCACAAGTGGGAACTGAACAATGGATATCCATGGTTATACAAAGGGGTATAATGGACTTTGGAGACATGGAAGGGGGGAGGGTGGGATGAGGGTAAGGGATCAAAAATTACTTATAGGGTACAATTTATACTATTTGGAACACAAGTACACTATAAGCCCTGACTTTACCACTATACAGTTCATTCATGTATCAAAAAACACTTGTACCTCATAAATCTATTGAAATAAAAAATTAAATAAAGTACCTAAACATTTTTAATGCCATTTTTAATGTCTAACAATGAAATGGATTTAAGCAATAATTATCAATGGCTACCATTAGTATTGCAACAATTACACAGAACCCAAATAGTTGAGAAGACTCCTAATAGCCTAATCATGACATACTTAACTAATAAAGCCTTTAATAAAGACAAAGGATTCAATATAGCAGGAGAAAGAAAACTCCTGGTCCATTTTAGGTTCAGGTTGCAAAGTCCTTTCTCAGCTACACCGGATTTACTTACTCTTTAGATCATGAACCACCAAGAGGCATGTGTGATATCTTGGCCTCTGTGTCACATTTTTACTGAGGAATCTTGTGTATGCCATTGGTCACAGAGCCAAAACCAAGCTGTTTTTAAACCAAACATCTATTATATATATATGCTTTCAATGATTGCTACAGAAAAATTGGTACACTGGATTAGAGCACTTAGAGGTGAGTTTTGAGACATTGAATTTGTTCATTATGAACAAGTAGTAATGACATTTTCTTCTTATATTGGCCATACTCATTATTATGGCTTCAGGCATATCTAGAGTTAAATATAGACAAGAATTACTGCAGAACAATTGCAGATTAACTATATACTTAATCACAAAAACAGAAGCATATCAAATTCTTATGTGCTTCCTGTTACACAATTTATGCACTATTCTGAAAGAAAAAAAAAAGAAAGGGAGAGAGGAGGAAGGAAGGAAGGGCCAAATTTAATGAAAATTTTAGATCTAAATGCCAGTTTACATGAAATATAGAAGACACATAGATACAATCAACAAAATGTAAATGTGGAAAACTCTAGAGAACAAATGATCCAATTTCTGCAAATATAATGGCAAGAAAGAAAGTTGAAAAATAAGATTAAAATTATTATTTAAGGGACACATAGATTGAATGCAATGTACAGAATCTATAACATTTGAAATACAGAAGGCACATAGATACAAGCAAACAAGCTGTAAGAACAGGAAACTTTTGGAATAATTTGAACACTGGCTGGTTATGTATTGGTATCAAGGAATTATTGTTATATTCTTGTTGCTGTGCTACTCATATGAGGGATCGCTAAGCATTCTTATGAAATAGAGATAACACTTTATAATGTTTAGAATTAAAAATAATCCAGTGGCATTCATTCTCAGAGCATATGGAAAATTTACAGGTCCAGAGAGATCATATAAATTATAATCTGACCCAGAACATTTTTGAAAGTGAAAGGAGGAACTTATGCGCACATATGGAAGTAACATTCATCATGTGTTGGGCAGGTGGGAGGAGAGAGGAAGGGATGGGTAAATTTACACCTAACCATTTAACAGGTGAAGTGTGTACTGTCTGGGGGATGGGCTTGTTTGTAGCTCTGACTGGGTGGTGCGAAGACAATTTATGTAACCAAAGTCTTTGTTCCCCCATAATATTCTGAAATAGAAAGAAAGAAGAAAAAAAAACCAGAAGGAACGTTCAGGATTTTTTCTGGGACAATATGTATGAACCTAGAATGTCGCTAGCAAATCAGGAGGTATGGTGTCCCTATCTAGTATATATTGATGTGGATGGACTTAAACATAATACCTTGCATGTGATACAATGAAATCATCCTGATTGCGTAGGGGTGGAAAAACTCTCTTTCATCCTTTTAGGGTTCCAGCTAGGTTTGAGAACTAAATTGACATACAATGGATTAGTAGAAGAAAAGCAAGTTTTAAGTTGCATGGATGCCCTCATAAAGAAATCAAAACCCCAAAGAAGCAGGTAGAGTCAGTTACTTATGCCGTATTGTGCCAAGAATAGTAAATTGTGAAAATGAGACTAAATTATGTGGGAAGACTTAAAAGATAGAACTTTTTAGCAAGATCTATACAGAATTCTCTTGGTTTCAACTTGTTGTCCTTGAGGCTAAAGATGTTGTGTCTTTCTGGAATAGGGAGGAAGTCTTTCATATGGGAATTTTATCTTCTGCTTTTGAGAAGTAGCATGAAGGTCAAAGTGATCTTTTTGCACATGCTATTTTTTAAGTACCTTTAACTTAAGTAGTCAATATGCAAGGATAGCATAATTTAACCTCTTCAATTGGCCTGGATTTAATTAGAATATTTATGGGAGGAACAAGAAAGAAGTCATATTTAAGATAAACCAAAAATATTCTGGTGACTGCTATACAGAGACCAAAAATTACAGTGAAAAAATAAAATATTATTTTATACTGATTCTTTGATCATCATTCAATATATTCAGCTGTGCTTATAAATATAAATGTGCTCTATGATTGCAACATTAAGTATCATGTCATTCCTTCGGAAAGCCATTATTGCTATGAAATCTCATTTATTAGTTCATTTAACATGTGGACTCACTGTGGTAGGCTCCTCATATTTTTTATATTTTTATTCTTTAGTCATCCTAGCACATGAAATCCTGCAGGATTTCTTCTGGAAATTGTAAGATTAAACAAATGACAATGTGTAGGGGACACACTCAAGCAGAGATAATACTGGAAGTTCCTGGTTCAATACTTCAGAGAAAAGCATGATTAACTATGATAAAAAGTTTAAGGTAGGAAGAGGTGCTTCACATAGAAATCCATCCATTGCTGTTACCTATGTCATTACATTGAATTATATCTAAAGTCATTTTAAAACTTTAGATAACCATTCTTATGTTGAATAAAAATCCTTAAATTCAACAATTTAAGTATAATCTATTAAAAATAACAAACCTTTTAAAGCTACATCCTACTTTACCAAATATAATACTTTAACATCCACTATACTGCTGGGTATTCCTGTTATTATTAAGTCATTCAAATATTTTCCATTATTATAATTCAAAATTAAACTTGTTTTTTAAGCAAAATATATGTGCAAATATGCAAATGTGTACAACTACTGCAATGACTTTTTATTATAACTTTGAGATCTATCAGATTTGTGGAATGGCTATTATTCTTTCTTTCTCATTTGTTCTTTGATTAAAGGTAGATTTACTCATTTCCTCTCAGATTTTGAGCTTGCTAATCATCAGAGAAAGCTATCCCACCACAGAGAAAAAGCACATGATACAGGCTAGTCAATCGTCGCTCTCCATGCAACAACACGAGGGGATTGGTATACAGGGGCATATGGAGCCGACACAGGGAAAATCACAGCAAATTTTTAGGAAAGGTTTGGGCTCTGGGAGAGTCAGATTATTTTGCATTTGATATAATGAGAGCTGAGGAACATGGAATCATCTTTACTCACCTAAGTAAAGAAATTATCAAGGAATGAAAAGAAGAAAGCAAATTTTTAAACCATCATCAAGATTATCGCACCATAATGACAGCTTTACCACTGAAACATTGTGAACCCCCTTAAACTACATATAAATTTCTTTAGTTATGTTAATAAACTTTTGTGTTTAAGCTGATTTGGGTTTACTTTCAACCCTGAGACCTGCCTGATATACTGGCCAAGAAGAGAAAGTATGAGTCATTTGCTGGAAAGACTTCTAGTGCACCTGCCCATGCACATAACTAATTTGATCTTGAATTTTGTGCATCATATAACTGTGTCATTCATTTGATGTAGTTGCTGTAGTACTATACTTTACAGCAAAGATCAATGACATTGCTGTATAGGGCTTAAAATAATACCAATTCCTCCAAATCTATCTTTCCAATCTTTACCTGTTAATCAAGGCCCATAGTAATTCTTTTCATCCCAGAAATCTTAAAAACATTGTGACCTCTCCAGCCTTTGTCCTCCAGTGACAGAATCTAAAGAGCCCCCTCCACCGCCATAGGATCCTCATTTCCAGATGTGTATGCCTTTGTATATTTTAAAGTCCTTAGGTGTGGGTGGGATCTATGACTTGCTTCTAACTGTCAGAATATGGCAAAGATGATGAGATGTCACTCTTGTGATTCCATTACTTTAGGTAAGACTCCATTTTTCTGGGATATTTGTGTTAGAGATTCCTTGATGCCTAGTTGAAGTAAGTGTCCATGTTGTAAAAAGTCCACATGGAATGAAACTGTCAGCAGCCTCTAGGAGGTAAGCACATTGTCTAGCTAATAGTCAGCAAGAAGCTGTGGCCTTCAGTCTTACAATCACAAGAAAATGAATTCTACCGATAACGTGAGTGAGCTTAAAAGTGGATTCTTTCCAAATTGAGTCTCTAGTTAAGAACATAACTCAGCAATTCTTTGATAACAGCATCCCGAGACCCTAAGTAAAGGACCCAGTTCAGCCTTGACCAAACTCCTGACCTACAAACACTGATATAAGTATGCATTGGTTTTAATCTTCTAAGTTTGTGGTATTTTTGTTACTCAGCAATAGATAACTAATAGACTTCCTATAGAAAATGTTGTCAGTTCAATCAAGTTTCTACTTAATCTATTTATACATCTATTTATACATTAAACTTTCTTATACTAATATTTAATTCTGGTCTATTCATATCTTTTCTTCTATGAAACAATAGAAATGAAACTATTCAATATTAGGTTGTTGTATATCATAATGAGGATTCTGCCATAAATCACTGTTTTGTGTAAAACAGGAGATCCTCTTGGCTATTGAAGACGTGAAACAACTTGATAATGTAATAATTTTTTAAAACCCTATTTTCTTTTGACTCTTAGCTTTAGAAGTAAAATTCCAGATGTCTCATGGTAAATTTTGATTTAGATATAAAGTTCACAACTTCCTTATACAATAGGCATAATAGAAGAATTCTAAGGTGAACTCCAATGAGTCGTATACTTGTATAATCCTTCCCAGTGAGTATATCACTATGAAGGTATATCACATCCATTGTATTATGTTATTTGACACAATTGACTTTACAAAAGGGAGATTACCCTAGGTGTTACTGGACTAACGGATGACCCTTGTGATACATGGAATTTTAAATTGATCTCAATGACCCTTGTGCTATTATAATTTTCTCCCCTTTGAGTATGAATAAAACTTTTGAATAAGATTAAATACAATCATATACATTATTATGTTAGATTATATGGCAACAAGATTGTATTCTGAGTGGGATTGACGAAATTAGCTGAGCTATTTAAAACAGATTTTTCTTTGGCTGACTGCAAAAGAGAAGGTTAGAGAGATGTCCTCCAGCAAGCCTGGAAGAAAGTCATCGTTGATGATGCAAATTGTCTGTGGGCAGCAAATGGCAAGGACCTGAGAGTAGCCTCTAGGAACTGAGAATGACCCATGAGTACAATAAGCAAACAATGGAGAATTCAGTTCAGTAATCGAAAGGAACTGAATTCAGTCAAAAACAAGAATAAACTTAGAAGCAAATTTCTCCTCAGGGCTTCCTGAGATGAGAATTCAGTCAAGCCAGCCTCTTGATTTCACTCTTAGGATAGCCCTGAGCAGAGAACTCATGCATGCTCTGCCAGACTTCTGACACATGGAACTTTGGGCTAATATAAGTGGATTTTATTTTAAATTGGAACATGTTTTTATATAAATACCTTGTTAAACAGCAATAGAAATCTGATGAAAGCCTTTAAAAGGGTGAATATTCTTCCTATGAAAGAGATTCAAGATCAGAGAGATTCAAATTATACAAGCATGATTATCTTTTGTTTGCTCTGAAGATGGAGGGAATCATGTAGGAATGATCTGGTAGTAGCCCCCAGAAGCTGTGATGGGCCTCTGACTGACAGCCAGAAAGGAAGTGGGGACTTCTCACAAGGTACAAAGAACTAAATTCTGCCTGCAGTCTTGATTGATCTTGGAAGAGAAACCCTCTCCAAAACATCCAGATGAGAACTCAGCCCAGCCTACACGTTGGTTCCAGTATTAGCAGAAAATGAGCAGATGACCTGACAATCCAGTTTTGCCATGTGCACACTTCTGACCTGCAGAACAGTGAAATAACAAGTGCTGTTTTAAGACATTAACTTTGTGCTAGCAATTTGCTACACAATACAGCAAGGAAATGAAAGAGGTGCACATTTCCGTATACATCGGTAAGATTTTGCCTTAGATCAATGGGGGAAAAGAACAGAGGAATAGTAAAAAAGAAACTGAACCTGAAAATGCATACTAAAGAAAAACAGCAATATTTATCTGATAATGGAGAGACATTGAGAACAAAATTTGTTTGGAAATAAATGCCAATCAGAAAGAAAATGAATTGATCCATTTCCATTAGGAAGAGGGAAAAGTGTTATTACTCTCAATGCATAGCCCCCATGTCCAAGTAGGAATTATATGTTTTGAAGAGAAAATGGTAAAAGTGGCAAGATTGTCTGAAACCCTTCTTTAATTTTGATCTCTAAACATCCCTTTCCTCCATTCGCACAAAGACTAAGTCTAGCCATTTTATAAGGGGTCTTTATTCATCTCTTACTGGTGTTTATTCTAGATATGAATTCTTACTCTTTCACATCAAAGCCAAAAATTAATACATTTTAACTTTGGATTATATATATATTCACACATCAAAGTGTTAATGACCCATAATTAACAAATGCTTTAAATTTATTGGAGAAATTTTACATTTGCTAGGGTAAAATATCTTAAAATATTAATTAATCATGTCTTTTTTCATCCCTGTAACAGTCTATCTGGGTAGAAATTTTTGTACAGTGGGGTGTTGGGAGAAAACTTTCCATGGATCTTTCATTTCTACATATCTTCTTAGCTGAGACATTGATAACTTTCTAGGCTGTCTTTTCAAGGTTGCTTTTACTATAATGAACGGCTCTGGAAGATAAAGATAGTGTCTCTTTACAGAATAGAAGGTGAGGGTTTTTGGCTATCTAATATTATAAATATTAATATAATGTCTTTCTATAGGACAAAGTTTGCTTAAACCCCACTATAAAAGATTGAGGCTCCCTAATCTCTGGACTCTCCAGCTGCAAGGCAAAGCCACTGCATGTGAAGCTTAGCCTGTACCACTCTGTTTCTCTCCCATGAGATTTGCAGGCAGAAGGTACCATTGTAAATTGACGCCATGATGCATCCTGTGCTGTGAGTAATAAAGCCTCTTTGTTTCTGACCCACAAGTCTCATGTGTTCTGCTAGCATCCATGAAATTGTGGAAGGCTAATTTGTTAGCTAGAAAACAGGGTAAATCTTAGACCATTTATAATCTGTAAGAGAATTATTGACCTATTTAATCCTGGAATTATAGAAAGTGACAAACTTTGAGACAGAAGAATGTAACAAAAATTTATAAAACAAAAGGAAGTAGTTTTTACCAAGAAAGGAGACTAATTTACCAAGCACAATGCACTCAGATGCCATAATAAATAACAGTGAGACAGTTAATCTGGTTGAGGAGCTAAACCATAGAAGCTCAACATGATTAAAAAATGTAATTACAATTACAAATTTGCATGAGGGTGGCAATTATTCTCAATGCCTTTGCTGAATTCTACCATATTTTCTAGCAAGCTTATTTTATTGTATTTTAGATAATGGCTCATTAATTCTAAAAGGTGAGGGAAATGTTTTTATAGTCCCATTAAGTGACAAAATTATCTCAAGCTTCTGGGTTGCTTTAAGAACCTTCAACCAAAAATTATCATTCAAACAGATGAGGTTTAGTCTGTAATTTGTTGGGTTTTAATAGATTGGAGAGAATTAATAAACACAAAACAGATAATCCCAGAGCCCCACATAGGGTTTAAAAGGAATTAGATCAATTTTATAAAAAGCAAAGCACAAGGGGAAATATGCCTTAGATAATAGTATATTGAAATGGCAAGCTAGAAAAATTATTTAAGGATTTAACTGATTGGCAAAGTATGCTTCAAACTGGAAGGCCTATAGTCTCAATTCCTATAAAATTGCTGTTCTAGACTTTTTTCCTCAGTACATATATACCGTGTTTCCTCAAAAATAAGACCTACCCATAAAGTAAGCCCTAGCAGGATTTCTAAGCATTTGTGCAATATAAGCCCTACCCCGAAAATAAGACCTAGTGATGGGCATGGCTACGCAGCGTATCTGCACAACCCATGCATTTCCTCTCGAAGTGGTAAAGAAGATGAGCAGCCCTTTTCATCTGCCCCATGAGAGCTCTATTGCTCGACATGAGAGATTGTGGCCAATGGTTCTAAAGGAAATAGAGTTACAAGAAATTCAGGATGGAATTCGGGGTTTGGAGAGTTATGATAATATTCCAGAAGAAGATGACTTAACTATCTTTGAATAAATATAGTTTGTTGTACTGTACTTAAAAAAAATAACATATCCCCTGAAAATAAGCCCTAGGGTATCTTCTTGAGGAAAAATAAATATAAGACTCTGTCTTATTTTCGGGGAAACATGGTATATATGCATCATGAGTATTTCTTGCAAATTCTTACAGCAAGGTTTGAGCTATTCCTCTGCCAGTTGCTAAAAATGTATTTTCTCTTGCTCCATTACACTTATTTCAAGTCTAGATGGTCTTTGAGAAATCAAGAATAATTTAATAATTCAGCCAGTGATATGCTTGAGTTGATTTATACGAGCTCACAATAGCTGATTTTGCAACTTTTCCCAACATTATGTTTTGTGATATCATGTTGGTAGCTTGAAATTGGCTGTGATAGGAGCATTTACACCATGAACATTGACATATACTACGAATATGAGCTTTTTACCCCACAAAGAGTCAATTTTTAATTTATTAACAGCATGTTATGGATTGTATTCTATAGCAAACCTTAATTGTAGATGAACTGTTGCAAACTCTTCTGCCTTCAGGTGTACGGCAGGCAAATTAAACAAGTAGAGTAGGTCAGATGTACTTAAAACTAACACCAAGTTTAAGGTTCAGGAAATATGATAGGTGACAGTGTGACAGCTTTTGTCTATATCAAAGGATTTGCTACTACTGTAGGCCAGATAACTATTGCCACATGGGAACACTGGCATGTATAGGCACATTTTGGTTATTTGTTTTTGTTTTCTTATCTTTTAAACAAAGTTGGTATGATATAATTTTAAACATATAAGAAAATTGCAAGAGGAGATAAAGGAAAGCTCATTACTGTTTTAACCAAATTCATCAATAGTTAATATTTTGTCTAATTTTCTTTATTAATCTGTCTCTTATATATGTGTATATTTGTATATTTATTCTATGTGTAATTTTAACAATTTACATATTATACTTATTAAATGTATAAATATTTTATTATATATTGGAAGATGATGATTTTTTAATCATTTAAGAGTAAATTACAGACACCAATTCCCTTTGCTTCTAAATCATATTATTTTCTAAAAACAATAATATATTGTACAAATATAGAACAGTTATCGAAATGAAAAAATTTAACAGATTCACTATTATTATCAAATCCATATTCCAATTTCATCAATCATGAAAATTATGTCCTTTATATATTTTTCTCTTTAGTCTAGAGTCTAATCCAGCAATAGGAATAACATTTATTTATTACTCCTACAATTTGGAAATATTCATTAGCATTTCTTACCTTTTTCTTGACTTTTACATTTCTTAAGAATGTAGGATATTATTTTGGAGAATGATCATCAATTTGTGCTTGATAGTTTATGGCAGAAATACCATTTAAATGAAATTGTGTCCTCTTCAACAAGCCACTTGATTTATCATTTATTGATGACATTCTTGCCTTATTTCATTGACTAGGTCTTCTAATAACATTCTAACACAATATATATACCATTTAGAGAAAAGTGTTAAATATTTTACTATTAGAAAAATTAGTTATGAGATTTTTGTTCTCTTTTGGATGTCACAATGGTAGCTTGGAATTTGCCATGGTGTGGGTATTTACACCATGTACATTGGCAAATACTACCAGAATGACTTTTTTCTCAAAGAATTGATAGTTAAATGTCCACTAATGTGCTACTGACTTCAACCATTATTTGCATTTAGAAGTTTATCTTTTCTAAAGAAGACAGAAGAATGGCCAACAAACATATGAAAAAATGCTCACCATCTCTAATCATCAGAGAAATGCAAATCAAAACCACAATGAGATATCACTTAACTCCAGTGAGAATGGCCTTTATCAAAAAGACCCCAAACAACAATTGCTGGCGTGGATGCGGAGAGAGAGGAACACTCCTACACTGCTGGTGGGACTGCAAACTAGTTCAACCTCTGTGGAAAGCAATTTGGAGATACCTTAAAGCAATACAAGTAAATCTACCATTTGACCCAACAATCCCATTACTGGGCATCTACCCAAAAGATCCAATTACACTCTACAAGAAAGACACCTGCACTCGTATGTTATAGCAGCACAATTCATAATCGCAAGGCTGTGGAAGCAGCCCAAGTGCCCATCAATCCAAGAATGGATTAATAAAATGTGGTATATGTATTCCATGGAGTACTATTCAGCTCTAAGAAACAATGGTGATATAGCACATCTAATATTTTCCTGGTTAGA
>VSMD01024831.1:0-68919 GCA_008750895.1 Mirza zaza | reverse complement strand
GTTAAGAATTCCAAGACAGGCCGGGCGCGGTGGCTCACGCCTGTAATCCTAGCTCTCTGGGAGGCTGAGGCGGGTGGATCGTTTGAGCTCAGGAGTTTGAGACCAGCCTGAGCAAGAGCGAGACCCCGTCTCTACTATAAATAGAAAGAAATTAATTGGCCAACTAATATATATAGAAAAAATTAGCCGGGCATGGTGGCGCATGCCTGTAGTCCCAGCTACTTGGGTGGCTGAGGCAGCAGGATTGCTTGAGCCCAGGAGTTTGAGGTTGCTGTGAGCTAGGCTGACGCCACGGCACTCACTCTAGCCTGGGCAATAAAGTGAGACTCTGTCTCAAAAAAAAAAAAAAAAAAAAAAAAGAATTCCAAGACAGAGACCACAGAGCATTAAACTCCAAGTGTGGGAGTCTTCTGAGTAGGGTAGGGGTGACTAGTTTATGTCATGCCCATGAAGTCCACCCTGCCTCTCACTGTACAAGATAAGATGCTTTAAATAAGGATCTCAGCCCCTAAGAAAGCCCTGAGGTGGGCGTTATCCCCATTTCACACATAAGAAAACCTCTCAGACAGGTGTATAAGCTAGTTTGCTTGGCCCAGAGTCACACAGCTAATAGGATCAAGAGATGGAATTTCAAAGTCTGATTCCAGCCAGCCTTGGTGGCTGACCTGTAATCCCAGCTACTAGGGAGGCTGAGGGGGAAGGATCACTTGAGCCCAGGAGTTCGACGTTAGTCTGGGCAACATAGTGAGGTCCTGTCTCTATTTAAAAAGTCTGATTCCAAAGCTTATGCCTATTTGCAATGCCTTTGCCAGGCTGAGGAAAGGCAACACACACAGTCAAGGGGGGGTGTAAACTTAGTTGCGGCAGACGAGGGTCCTTGGAGAGGTGGTCCTTGAGTTGGATCTAAAGTAGGTAAGAGTATTCCTAGCAGAGGGACTGGGACAAGTGCTTCACTGAGCTACTCTGGGTTCCACAGCCTTGCACGGGCATGCAGGGAGGAGAGGAGCCTGTCCTAGGAAAAGAGGAATCAGATAGGGCTGGTGAGATAAGAGAGAAGCACAGAGGTAGAGTTTCTACAGGAAGAGCGTACCTTTACCAAATGACACAAAGGGCACTGAGGCCCAGGGTTGGGACATCCTCCTGGGATTTGACTGAGGGCCCCAGAAGGCAGTTTCTGGGAGAAGGAGAGGCATTCTGGGGATGGCTGTGGAAGGCAGACTGTCAGGGCTTAGCGGAGTGATGGCTGAGAAAATCGAGCCTGAGTCTACGTCATTTTTGGATGGGTTTGGCCCTGAAAGGGAAGGATCAGGTTAGTAAATGGGGTAATGCTGCATTTGAAAGTGCTGGTGTTTTTCTTCTTCAAGACCTGCCCATGTAGGGCACAAAGCAGGGAGTTGGGGGGCGTTAGGGGGCAGCAGCGTTCCTGAGCACCTGCTGCCTGCCAGAGCCTGTGCTTTCCTGTTGTTTCCTCCCATCAAGGCCTCAAGGCAAGAGTTCCTTCTTGACCGAGGGAGAGACCAAGAATCACAGGGGGGAGGGGCAGGCTGGATTTGATCTCCCACCTACCCGGTTCCGGACCCCTTGCCAGCCCTTCTGTGCAGGGAAGAGAGGAGGGCTTGGGTTGATTAGGGAGAAAGTACATGTGCTCCTCAGGAGCTGCTCAGGTAGGAATATGATAGAAAGGGGCAGTGAACAGAGCCCTGGGCTCCTGGCAAAGGCAGGCCTTCAGCCCTGAGGTGTGTCCAGGGCTGGATGAGGGGGAGTGGGACAATGGAGGAGGCACTAGGGCTGGGGAACTGGCCATGGACCCTGCCCTATGGTTCATTCCCCCCTCTCCCAACCTCAGTTTCCAGTGTGGATCATGCAATTTGACCTTTAGGCCTGTATTTTTGTTTTATGTTTTTTAAATTTTGAATGGGTAACACACTCACATGGTTCAAAAATTAAAAAATTGGCTGGGCGTGGTGGCTCACACCTTAATCCTAGCACTCTGGGAGGCCGAGGTGGGCGGATTACTCAAGGTCAGAAGTTAGAAACCAGAAAGAGCAAGACCCCATCTCTACTATAAACAGAAAGAAATTAATTGGCCAACTAATATATATAGAAAAAATTAGCCGGGCATGGTGGCACATGCCTGTAGTCCCAGCTACTCGGGAGGCTGAGGCAACAGGATCACTTGACCCCAGGAGTTTGAGGTTGCTGTGAGCTAGACTGATGCCACGGCACTCACTCTAGTCTGGGCAACAAAGTGAGACTCTGTCTCAAAAAAAAAAAAAAAAAAAAAAAAATTTAAAAATTTAAAAAGCTAGGCAGTGCAAGCTGGGCACAATGGCTCATGCCTGTAATCTTAGCACACTGGGAGACAAAGGCCTCAAGGTTAGGAGTTCAAGACCAGCCTGAGCAAAAGTGAGACCCCATCTCTAATATAAATAGAAAGAAATGAATTGACCAACTAAAAATATATATAGAGAAAATTAGCTGGGCATGGTGGTGCATGCCTATAGTCCCAGCTACTTGGGAGGCTGAGGCAGAAGGATGGCTTGGGCCCAGGAGTGTGAGGTTGCTGTGAGCTAGGCTGACGCCAAGGCACTCTAGCTGGGGCAACAGAGTGAGACTCTGTCTCAAAAAAATAAAAAAATAAAAAGCTGGGCAGTGCAAACTATTTTCCCCACCCCTACACCCCATCTACACAGTCCCCGCCCTCCCGCTGGCCTGTGATCGCTGTTAGTAGCGTTTGGTGTGTCCTCCAGACATACTTTGAGCCTTTAGAAGCAAATGTTTTCCTCCCTTTTCACCAAAAGGAGCATACTTTTCACACTGTTTTATCTCTTGGTTTGTTTTTTGTTCCCTTCAACAGTATTTCTTGGACATCCTTCCAAATCAGTACATAGAGAGTTCACTGCTCTTACAGCTGCATGGTATTTATTTAGAGTACAGGCAACTCGGCAAGGAATAACCTATTTGGACATCGTTTCAGAGGTTTACGAGTTTATCTATAGGATATATTTCCAGGAGGAGAATTTCTGGAACAAAAGATGCATGCATTTATAATTTTGATATTGCCAAATTGACTTCCATAGAAATTGTTCCAATTTATATGTCCCCAAGTAATTTATGAGACTCCAGCTCTTAATTTTTTTTTTTTTTATTGTTTGTTTGTTTGTTTTTTTGAGACAAAGTCTCTTTCTGTTGCCCGGAAAGAGTGCAGTGGTGTCATCATAGCTCACTGCAAACTCAAACTCTTGAGCTCAAGCAATCCTCCCACATCAGCTTCCCACATAGATGAGACTACAGGCGTGCGTCACCATGACCAGCTAATTTTTCTATTTTTTGTAGAGATGGGGTTTCACTTTTGCTCAGGTTGGTCTCAAATTCCTGAGCTCCAGCAATCCATCTACCTCGGCCTCTCAGAGTGCTAGGATTACAGGCATGAGCCACTGTGCCCAGCCAAAGTCTTAATTTTTCACTGCTTTCAAGATGACTGTACTAGGCTTTCCTGCAAATAATACCACAGTGCATATTGTGGCTACCACCTCAGCAGTTAGCCCCTCACCCCCCTCATGGACTGCCAATTATGGCTCGCAGGGGATTGACACTGGGCCAGACATCTTGTGCCCCTCCAGACCCTCTTCACCATTCTTTCCACACTTTCTGCCTCAAGGAGGCAATCTCTAACTCCAGAGAACTGTTTGCTGTTTCCCAAACGTATCATGTTAGTTACCCCTCTGTGCCTTTGCCTATACTGTTCCCACCTCCTGCCCTGCGTTCTTCCTCAGTCTGGAACATTCCTACTCATCTTCAAAACAGCTAAAACGTCTCTGGAGGCTTTCCTGCCCTCCATGGCAAAGCCGGTCCCTCCCTCCCTCTTCTGGGTGCCCTTCCACAGCTGTGCATGACAGCACATTCACAGCACCTGGTGGGGTAACTGTTTGTTTACATGGCTCTGCCTCTCCCAGCACCCAGCCCAGCCCAGGGCCCACACTTCAAACTCATCTGTGACTAAAATTAAACTTGCTGGAGGGGCAGGATACCATGGAAAGGCCAAGGTGTGGGAGTCAGACTAAATGTGACTCTACCTTCTGCCCTCAGCCTCTCCTGCCCCAGTTCTCTGTTCTCCAACCACACTGCCTGCAGTCCTGCCCCATTTCATGGCCCTTGCAGCCCTGTTCTAATGCTTAGAATATTCTTCCTCTGGCTCTTTCTTGTCCTTCAGTGCCAAGCTTCACTGTCACCTCCTAAGAGAGTTCTTCCTTGATATTGAATCTAAAGGCACACCCCTTTCCTATTCTATCATTCTCTAGTCATTCCCTTCTTTGATTTACCACAATCCTAATTATCATGTTTATTTGTTTTACTTGTATGGGACCAGCACTAACACAGGGCCTGGCATATATTAGGTATTACAGAAATTTTTATTAACGGAATGTGGAATGAATAAATGAACAGGTATAACTCTTTGCTCCACCACTTACCAGATTTGTGTCCTTGGATTAATTACTTAACCTCTCTGAAGGGCTCCTCATCTAAAGGTGAGTCCTTTCATTGGTGGTATACTGGAGAGTGTATAAAAATGCTCGATATATGAAGAGGCTTTATAAATGGCAGTTGTTATTTATTAAGTTTTTCTTTCCTGTATGTGAAATATGTACCCTTTTTGCCAGCCTTAAACACCTTACTGTCCATCTTTCAAAAGAAATTTTTATTGAGTATTATAGAACACGTTCTTACATTTAGGAAAAAAAATTGTAAAAATTATTTAAAAAGATAAAATAATATAAAAAAGAAATTTTTATTGAGGTGTAACAAAAGTATAGAAAAGTATATACACCAATTTTTACATATATATACACCTATGTAACCACCTCTAAAATTAAGAAGTAGAACATTCTAACGCCCAGAAATGTTTCTGTGTTAGCCTCTCCCACTCCTCATCCTTTTCCCCACCTATGAGTCTTTCCCTTCTGTTTGATCTGACATAATCATGTCCATTCTATTCTTTCTTCAAACCATTTTAGACCATTCCTTCCCCCTATTCCTCTTCTGAGATCTTTCCTAATAACGCTAGTTCTCCTGACCTCTCCTACTACCAAACCAGGTCTTCAAAGTAAGGGACATGCAACCCACCATGTAACACATGGTCCTAGCACCATTCTTCATAATAGCCAAAGGATGGAACTAGCCCAAATGTCAATCAATAAATGAATGGGTAAACAAAATGTGGTTTAAACTTACAGTAGTGTATTATTCAGTCACAAAAAAGAATGGAGTACTGACACATGCTACAATGTGGATGAACCTTGAAAACATTTTTCTTTTACAGAGACTGTCACTTAGGCTAAAGCACAGTGGTGTGATCACAGCTCACTGCAGCCTTTGCAGCCTTGAACTCCTGGGCTCAAGGTATTCCCCTGCCTCAGCCTCCCAAGTAGCTGTGACTACAAGCATGCACCACCATGCCCAGTTAATTTTTTTTCCATTTTTTTTTTTTTTTTTTTAGGGACAGGGTCTCACTATATTGCCCAGGCTGATCTGGACCACCTGGCCTCAAGTGATCCTTCAGCGAGCCAACCATTTTGGTAAGTGAAAGAAATCAGTCACAAAAGGTCATATACTGTACAAGAGCATTTATATGAAATAACCAGAATAGATAAATCCATAGTGACAATACATATTGGTGGTTGCCAGGTGTTTACAGGCTGTAAAGAAACTGCTTAATGGGCCGGGCGCGGTGGCTCAAGCCTGTAATCCTAGCTCTCTGGGAGGCCGAGGTGGGCGGATCGTTTGAGCTCAGGAGTTCGAGACCAGCCTGAGCAAGAGCGAGACCCCATCTCTACTATAAATAGAAAGAAATTAATTGGCCAATTAAAATATATAGAGAAAAAATTAGCCGGGCATGGTGGCACATGCCTGTAGTCCCAGCTACTTGGGAGGCTGAGGCAGCAGGATTGCTTGAGCCCAGGAGTTTGAGGTTGCTGTGAGCTAAGCTAACGCCACGGCACTCACTCTAGCCTGGGCAATAAAGTGAAACTCTGTCTCAAAAAAAAAAAAAAAAAAAGAAAAGAAAAGAAACTGCTTAATGGGTTTTTTTTAAAATTTATTTTTTAATTTTTTATTATTCTTTTTTATTATTATTATTATTTCTTTCCGTGAAACTATTGGTGTCAATCTTAATGGGTTTTTACTTTGGAATAATAGAAATGTTATGGAACTAGAGGTGGTGGTTGTTGCACAAGACTGTGAATGTACTAAATGCTGCTAAACGTTAACTTTATTTTATTTATTTTTATATTTTTGAGACAGAGTCTTGCTTTGTTGCCCAGGCTAGAGTGAGTGCCGTGGCATCAGCCTAGCTCACAGCAACCTCAATCTTCTGGGCTCAAGCGATCCTCCTGCCTCAGCCTCCTGAGTAGCTGGGACTACAGGCATGCGCCACCATGCCCGGCTAATTTTTTCTATATATATTAGTTGGCCAATTAATTTCTTTCTATTTATAGTAGGGATGGGGTCTCACTCTTGCTCAGGCTGGTTTTGAACTCCAGACCTCGAGCAATCCACCCGCTTCAGCCTCCCAGAGTGCTAGGATTATAGGCGTGAGCCACTGTGCCCGGCCTAACTGTTAACTTTAAAATGGTTAATTTCATGTTATGTGAATTCCACTTCAATAAATTATTTTTTAAAAATGAAGTAGGTATCCTTATAGGTCAGCTGAAAAGTTAGAATGAGGCACAGTCTCCTTTCAATTTCTAAGCTGTAAAGTGCTGGGCAAATATCAGCTGGGGGTGCCTGAAGGAAGGAATGGCTAGACGATCAGCAGGTGTGGCTTCATCGCTTGTTTCAAGTAGTAATGATGATAATAATAAGAGATAGCTATAATAATTACAGCTAACACTTCTACAATGGTTAATATGAGCCGGGCACTGTTACAAGCACTTTATATCTAAAACTTACTAAATCCTTACAACTCTGAGGTGGGTATCATCACATTTTCTTTATAGATGAGGAAACTGAGGAACTGAGAGGTTTAAAAGGCTTGTCCAAGTCACAGATAAGGAAGTGAAAGGGTCCAAATTTGAACATAAGCAGTTAGGCTCCAGATACTGAAAACTATCCCAGGCTCTGTGCTAAGAGCTCTCTAGGTTTTTCTCTCATTTAATCCTGTAAGTCGGTGTTATTGTTATTATTCCCATTAAAAAAAAGTCCCCCTCATGGTCCCGCCATATTCCACACTTTCTGGTCTTTTTCCTACATTTATTTTCATGTTGGTCCACCTACTCCTGTCATTATCTCCTTTGCTTCATTTTTTTTTTTTTTTTCTTTGAGACAGGGTCTTGCTCTGTGCAGCTAGAGTGCAGCGGCATCATCATAGCTCACTGCAGCCTCAAACTCCGGGTTCAAGTGATCCTCCTGCCTCAGCCTTCCAAGGAGCTGGGACTACAGGTGTGTTGCCACTATGTCTAGCCAATTTTTCTATTTTTTGTTGAGACAGTGGGGTCTCACTTTTGTTCAATCTGGTCTTTTTTTTTTTTTTACATTTTAAAAATTTTTATTGAATTTAGAAAATTTTAATTCTTTTCACTCTAAGTGAATCAATCTGGTCTTGAACTCCTGACCTCAAGGGATTCTCTGGCCTCCCAGAGTACTAGGATTATAGGTGTGAGCCACCATACCGGCCTTTGCTTCATTTTTCTTTACACTGCACCTATTACTACCTGAAAAGACTGGGAATTTGATTACTGTTCATATCCAGAACAAAGTATGGTACATAATAGGTTCTCATCAAATACTTAAATGGTGCACGTATTAGGCAGTATGAGATATTTTACATGCTTGTGTTTGAATAAATAGGATATCACCCATATGCAAATGTTCATTTTAAACTTAACACGTTAGGCCGGGCGCGGTGGCTCACGGCTGTAATCCTAGCACTCTGGGAGGCCGAGGCGGGCAGATTGCTTGAGGTCAGGAGTTCGAAACCAGCAAGAGCAAGACCTCATCTCTACTATAAACAGAAAGAAATTGATTGGCCAACTAATATATATAGAAAAAATTAGCCGGGCATGGTGGCACATGCCTGTAGTCCCAGCTACTCGGGAGGCTGAGGCAGCAGGATTGCTTGAGCCCAGGAGTCTGAGGTTGCTGTGAGCCAGGCTGACAGCTGACGCCACGGCACTCACTCTAGCCTGGGCAACAAAGCAAAACTCTGTCTCAAAAAAAAGAAAAAAAAAAAGATAAACTTAACATATTGGATTAAAAAAATCAGTACATAGATCTACCTTTCTTTGATGGATGGATGAGGCATCATTCATTTAACTAGTTTCCTATTAATCCACATTTTCCCCCAGTGTGGCAATATCTTAGCACATGCTTTTTTGTGCTTACATGTACTTATTTCTCTAGGATTAGTACCTAAAAGTGGGATTGCTCGGAGGAAAGGTATATAAATTAAAAATGTTAATAGATAATGCCAAATTGCCCTTCAGATATCCAGTCCTGTCAGCGATCACAATGGGTTTCAATATACTTTGGACCAAAGTGGATATTATCAGTCTTTTCAACTTTTTGCCAATCTGATGGGGGGGGGGAGGGAAGTGAACCCCAATTTACAGACAAGGAAGCGGAGGTTTAAAAAGGCTTAGGGAGGCAGGGCGCGGGGAGGGGGCGCCTGCAGTCCCAGCTACTCAGGAGGCTGAGGCGGGAGGAGCCCTAGAGGCCAGGAGTTGGAGGCTGCAGTGAGCTATGATCGTGCCACTGCACTGCAGCCTGGGCGACAGCACGAGACGTTGTGCCAAAAAAAAGGTTCACGGACTTTCCCACAGAACCCGCAAGTGGCTGAGCCGCGATTGGGCATCTGATGTGTCCGCCTCCAGAGAGAACTGGGTACTGTTGCGTCCCGCGTCCTCCGGCACGTCTGGTGCTCGCTCGCTCTCTCTTTTTTTTTTTTTTTGAGACAGAGTCTCACTTTATTGCCCAGGCTAGAGTGAGTGCCGTGGCGTCAGCCTAGCTCACAGCAGCCTCAGACTCCTGGGCTCAAGCGATCCTCCTGCCTCAGCCTCCCGAGTAGCTGGGACTACAGGCATGCGCCACCATGCCCGGCTAATATTTTCTATATATATTAGTTGGCCAATTAATTTCTTTCTATTTATAGTAGAGACGGGGTCTCGCTCTTGCTCAGGCTGGTTTCGAACTCCTGACCTTGAGCGATCCGCCCGCCTCGGCCCCCCAGAGTGCTAGGATTACAGGCGTGAGCCACCGCGCCGGGCGACGTCTGGTGACTCTGAGCCTTGCGATGCAGGCGGGCAGGCCCTCCTCTCCCCATCTAGGCCCCTCAGGGGCGGCCGAACTGCGACTCTTCCCCGTTACCCACTGCCCCTCCTAAAAGCCAGCCAGTTTCCCCTCACAGCCTCCCCGGCTCCCAAATGGCGGCCGCCAGGGTCCAGAGGCCACGCCCCTAGAGGCGGGGCCTGAGCTCAGGCCAGAGAGAAAGATGCCCGAGCCAAGTTTGAAGCCGACAGCTAGGAGAGCTCGCACAGAAGCGGAGACTCCGTGGCGCCGCAGGTCGGGAGGAGGAGCGCCGAGTGGAGGCTTTTCTTGCCTGGGCCGCCCTAGAGTATCTTCATCGCGGGCGTTGGGGCCGCCATCTTACATGGCGGGAGTAAGAGGACAAGCGTGAGGCGGAAAGACTTCTCTGTCGCTCTCGTTGGGCCCTGGAAAGGGCCAATTGGCCGGGCTTTGGGGCGTGTGCCCTGAGGCGCGGAGCGCAGGTGCTGCGATGCGGGGGCTGCCCGGGGCCCCGTCCCCTGGGCTGGGGACGCGCCGAATGTGACCGCCTCCCGCTCCCTCACCCGCCGCGGGGAGGAGGAGCGGACCAGACGCCGCCGCCAGACGACAGACACTGAGGCGGTCCGGCTCCCTCAGGTAGGCGCGGCAGGGCCGGGTCGTGGGTGCCGGGGCAGCCGGGCGCGGAGGCCGAGGTGCCGGCTTCCCTGGCGCGGGCCCGGGCGGTGCTGGTGAAGTGGCTCCGCGGCTGCCGGGCGCAGGGCGAGCCAGGCCGCTGTCACCCCGGGTGGCGCTGGGCGGGGGCCCCGGTGCCCCATGTCATGGCCGGCGAACCTAGTTTCCACATCCACGTTCAAGTTTCCTTGTGTTTCGTGGAAACGTGCCAGCGCCACCCTTGTGCCCAGTGCGCATTCCTCAAATTTCGGCAGTGGGAAAATCCGCCCCGAGCTGGCTGGCCGGTGTGTGTTGTCACGCAAATGGGCTAATTCCTGTTCTCTCTAGTCGCGGAGTGGGGGACCCATGCTTGCACCCTCTCAGAGTCCTTCAGTGAAGTGACACCTTTTTAGGGAGGACGAGAGGAATCGGGGAAGAGAGCAGGAAATGGGGTCAGTGCCCCACCACAAAGGCATGGGGACCTCGCCTTGGGTTTCGGGACTGTGGGTTACTAATGAGAGGTTTGGGATGCTTATACTGACGATTGGCCTTGGGATGCTTTGGAGTGAAGAGCCAGAGCTGTCTTTTGTGTGAAGTGAGAGCCGCCGGGGCGCTTCAGTTCTGCAGCTGCCAAGGCTTCTGCAGAGCCAGTGGATGCCCAGAGAGGAGTTTAGACATCACGAGAGGCGAGGCGGCTGTATTCATTCATTGTTCTCTTTCCAGGGCTCTGGGTGTGCCTCTGGTGTTCATTCTCTGGTGGGAAGAATGATAGGATCTCATATGTCTCCTTGAGATGTGACTGGGTTCTAGGAGGTCACTTAATCTAAGAATGAATTCAGCGCACGTTCGTTGAGCATTTCTGTCTGCCTGGCCTTCTGTGGGCTGAGTGGAGAGACAGTCTTTGCGCTCTCAAGGCCTGAAAACAATGCGGTGTGATAGGGATTGGCTTACCAAGTGTTACGGGAATTTAGACAGCTAGTTTTTCTTGGGAGAGTTGAGGACGCTTGTACAGTGGAGACTTTTGCACCAAGTTTTGAAGGACTGATGAATAAGTGCTCTCCAGGTGAGGAGGAAATGAGGGAGCAGCTGGTACTAAGGTGTAGAGACAGGCAGGAGTTTTGATGAGTTTGGGGAGCAGCCAATTGCCTGGGGTACAAGGAAGAAATGGTGAGAGATCAGAGTCTAAAAAGTTGCTAGATTGTGAAGGGTCTGTCTTTGTCGTTGATAGTGTGAACTAGTTGATTTAATTTCTAAATGAAGCGTTTTATATAAAATGTTTTGCACTTATACAGTGGTGAATGAACTGAACCCATATTCCTAAACCTTCTTGCAAAAGATTCTTCTAAAGTTATATTTGCTCACAAAAATGTTAACTTTATAAATGTAGTACAATCTACTAATGCTGAATTTTGAATGGCTATTGACAATATAAACCATGTTCCACAGTCTTATAGAAATAGGTAGATTATATAAAACAGACATCTGAAAAGGAGTAGAACGCACATGAGTATTTTTAGTTTAATAAATGTATTTTATATAGTAAACTGTTTCTTTGGATTGATTCCCTGGATTCCAATTCTGTTACAAAGTCTCTAACTCTGTGAACATAATTTTCCTAAAATAGCTGTGTTATTGTGGGGTTAATGCTTATGCTAAGGTGATTATTACAATATTAACAGACTTCACCTAGCAGTTCCTAAATCTTTCTTGGGTTGTGATGATTATGTACCACTGAAGAACATCAAGATTCTTTTGGCTTGTTTTTATCCTTATCACTCAAGGGCTAAGCTGTTTAAAATTCGACAGAAACATTTGACCCAGTTGAACACTGGATACTTGGAAAATAAACATGTTACTGTTTCTGTTCTAAAAGCTTATCTTATAGGTATGTGGTGTTTGCGATTATAAATTGTAGTGGAATTGCTTAGTTTTGTTAAAATTTTGTCAATAGTTGAAAAAATGAGTGCCTTCAAATTAGAAGGCTTGACTGAAATACATTTGAACATATGGCATTTGGGTTAGCAGAAGAAAAGTGAGAAACAGGTTAAGCTGGTTATTTATAATGAAAAATATCTTAAAGACGAAGTGAAGAATGATTAAACAAAGTATTGTATTAGAGCTGCTCTGAGGCTAGTTGCTTTTAGTTTAAAACATGCTATTTGGTTGCTCTTAAACACACTTCATACTTCTTGGAAGTTAAATTTTACTTTTCTGGAAGCACTAGATTATTTATGAAATGGAAAGTATAATTAATAACTGTGTAATCCTAGCACTCCGGGAGGCTGAGGTGGGCGGATTGCTCAACATCAGGAGTTCAAAACCAGCCTGAGCAAGAGCGAGACCCCGTTTCTACTAAAAATTGAAAGAAATTAATTGGCCAACTAAAAATATATAGAAGAAATTAGCCAGGCATGGTGGCGCATGCCTATAATCCCAGCTACTTGGGAGGCTGAGGCAGAAGGATCGCTTGAGCCCAGGAGTTTGAGGTTGCTGTGAGCTAGGCTAATGCCACGGCAGCACTCTAGCTGGGGCAATAGAGTGAGACTCTGTCTCAAAACAAACAAACAAACAAAAAAAACCCTAACTATTTCAGATAGTCTATTAGTAGTAAATGTATGATTCTTAATTTTTTCCCCCTGGCTATTAGACCACCAGGGAAATGTATGATTCTAATATATTTAAATTTCAGATAAAACTTTGTCAGTAACCTACTGCTTAAAAATAGAAGAATGTTACATCAGGGAGTACTTTTGCTTATTTATTAGGAACAAAATAGGCCATATATAATAATCTTGATCTTGGGAGGAGCTTGTAAGCCAAACAGCATGCCTTAATGTTGACTTGCAGAAGAGAATTTCAAGTATTGCCTTTGAAAAGGCAGCAGACTAATGTGACAGTGAGGGGGGTTTAGGAAACCACAAAATCAAACTTTGATTTGAAAAGGTTTTTTTTTTTTTAAGTTGTGTAGATAATGGAAGTCAATTCTTTGAAGAGAATGACTATTAGGTGGAAAATCGCTTACCTTGACTAAATTATTTGGAAAATCAGGGTTCAGGTCTTTTCTTTATTATTCTTTTTTCTTTTTTTCTTTTATTACACTCAAAGATGGTAGAGAGTGGACTGCTCCAATAAGGAACAGTCTAGGTCTTATTTTTTGTTGTGTGTATGTGTATACATGGGTAGAATTCTTAATTGCTCATCTGACAGGGTTCAAAATATTATACTAGATACTTGTGTTATAATTCAGTTGGCACATTTGTTATACGGCTAAATTATCTTGCCTGTAATCTTCATGATAGTAATAGCTGGGTCTTTTATTCTTGCCTTAAAGTTGTGAATAAACATCCTTTAATTACATATTAATTGTTTCATCTTTAATTTTACAGTGTTTGAGTCATTGTTACTTTGTTTCTCCCAGAATTACTAGTGTAACTCTCACTAGTTAACAAAAAGTTAACTTTTAAAATTTGACTTCATATCTGTTTGTCTTCTAAAATTACTCCTAGAATCTCAAATTAACCAAGGAAAATGTCAAGTGGGTGTTGCTTCTTTGTTACTGGTTTCGGCCTAGGCTGTCTGAAGTTGCTTTGACAAATTACTTACAAAGTGTATTAATTGTCATCACATTCCAGTCAGTATACATAGTATTTTTTAAGGAACACTTGACACATAGTTTTATTTTTAGACTAGATTCTAAGGGATTTTGCTGGGTGGGGATTAACAGTCCTAAAACTACTTTGCAATTTAAAAATCTTTGTGATTTAGAGTTTGTTTACATTTTTGGTTAATGAATGGGAAAAGCAGCATGTAATAACAATCAGTATTTTAATGGAATCCAGTATGTCTAATTGCTTTTGAGGACCCTTGTGGGCTATACAGTGTCATCTTCTTTCTCTTTTTTTACTTGTTGGATTTAATTTATTGTCATCTAGTAGCAAGAGTAAGTACATCTTTGCAGCTTTAGTCCTCTTTATTTTCCTCCAATCTGCTGTGGAAAGTAAGAGGTCTGATTTCTTTGAAGCTACGTAATACTAGCCATCACATTTGGACAAAGAATTTCCCTTCATCCCTGTAGATACCTCCGTAGATGCCTGATGAAAGAGTTGGCTAGTGAGTTGTTAATATGTCTTTATATTAAGGGCTTTCATTCTTAATCAGAGTAATTCACAGGCATCCTTTGCAACTTTGGGTATCTTTTTTTTTTGTTTTTCTTACTTTTTTTTTTTTTGAGACAGGGTCTCACTTTGTTGTCCAAGCTAGAATGAATGCCGTGGCATCAGCCTCGCTCACAGCAACCTCAAACTCCTGGGGTCAAACAATCCTACTGCCTCAGCCTCCTGAGTAACTGGGACTACAGGCATGTGCCACCATGCCCAGCTAATTTTTTCTATATATATTAGTTGGCCAATTAATTTCTTTCCATTTATAGTAGAGACGGGGGTCTTGCTCTTGCTCAGGCTGGTTTAGAACTCCTGACCTTGAGCAATCTGCTTGCCTCGGCCTCCCAGAGTGCTAGGATTACAGGTGTGAGCCACCGCACCTGGCCAACTTTGGATATCTTTTAACATCATGAAACAACATGAAATCCTGATTTTTCCCTGGAAGAACACAACTCTTGCCCTCTGTGGCAAATCTGATTAGGAAGTTTCTGGGAGAGGCATTTCCCTGGATCCAGATTGTCATTCAGAAAAGAGCTCCTTCAAGCCAGCAGTGGCAAGTTGAAAAATATAATTAATCAAAATTAAAAAGAAAAGAAAAAGAGAAAGGAGCTCCCACTTGCATTTAAGAAAGTTTTTTTTTTTTTTCTTTCTAGGAACAAGTAGGGAAAGAGAAAGTTTTTTTTTTTACAATTGAAGAAACTAGGAACAGTTCAAATGTCCAGCAATAATAAAAGTAAACTGTGGTATAGCCGCTTGATGGGATACTGCTTTTCATTTAATATGGCATATATGAAGCATTTATGACATGGAAAATGCTGAACACAAAATTATGTATCTGGAATGATTAAACTTGCATTTAAAAGACCCCAAATTCAATATAGTAGTCTATCCTTATGGACTCCAATATGCTTATATTATTACATTTTATTACTAGTTTGTTTTTTCTTTTTGAGACAGACGTCTTGCTCTGTTGTACTAGTAGCTGTGGCATCAGCCTAGCTCATAGCAACCTCAATTTCCTGGGCTCAAGCAATCCTCCTGCCTGAGCCTCCCAAGTAGCTGGGAATACAGGTGCACACCACCATGCCCAGCTAAATTTTTTTCTATTTTTAGGGATCTCACTCTTGCTCAGGCTGGTCTTGAACTCCTGATCTCAAGTGATCCTTCTGCCTTGGCCTCCCAGAATGCTAGTATGAGCCACCATGGCCGGCCAACTACTAGTTATTGTTAATCTCTTACTATACCTAATTTATAAATTAAACTTGATCATAGGTATGTATAGGAAAAAACATAGTATTAATATAAACAGTATAGGTTTTGGTACTATCCTTGGTTTCAGGCATCCACTGAGTTTCTTGGAATATATCCTCTGAATAAAGGGAGACTGCTGTACAATGGAATATTATTCAGTTATACAAAGAATGTATAGATATATACTACAACATGGATGAATCTTGTAAACATTATGTAAGTGAAAGAAGCCATGCAGAAATGACCCCATATTGTATTATTCTATTAGTATGAAATGTCCAAAATAGGCAAATCCATAGAGACAGAAAATAGATTAGGGGCTGGGGGAATGGGCAGTTACAGTGATAGGGATTTTTTTTGGGGTGATTGAAAATGTTCTAAAATTGATTGTGGAGGTGGATATACAACTCTGAATGTAATAAAAGCCATTGAATTGTACACTGTTGATGGGTGAATTGTATGGCATGTGAATTATATCTCAAAGCTGTTTAAAAAAAAAACCCAAAACTTGTACATAGGAAGAAAATATATGCAGATGTTAGCAGTGGTTGTTAAACAGTAGAAATAAGGATTTTTTTTTTGGCCGGGCACGGTGGCTCAAGCCTGTAATCCTAGCTCTCTGGGAGGCCGAGGTGGGCAGATCGTTTGAGCTCAGGAGTTCGAGACCAGCCTGAGCAAGAGCGAGACCCCATCTCTACTATAAATAGAAAGAAATTAATTGGCCAACTAATATATATAGAAAAAATTAGCTGGGCATGGTGGCACATGCCTGTAGTCCCAGCTACTCGGGAGGCTGAGGCAGCAGGATTGCTTGAGCCCAGGAGTCTGAGGTTGCTGTGAGCTAGGCTGATGCCACGGCACTCACTCTAGCCTGGGCAATAAAGTGAGACTCTGTCTCAAAAAAAAAAAAAAGAAATAAGGATTTTTATATTCTTCTATGCTTTACAAATTCTCTGAATATATTGCTTTTATAATACAAAAACACAATTTAATAAAGTTAAATGGATTCTATTCATGGTATGGGCCCTTATATCACTCCATACATGCAGTCACTTGTCAGATTGCACTGACAACTATATTTTTGAACTGCTTTCAGCTACTTTCCATTGCCTCCAGATTAGTTCAGGTCTTTATTACATTACTGTTTGCCTGGATTATTATTAGAACTTCTGAACTGAACTTCTTTCTCTTATTTATTTCCATGCCAGTGCATTCTCCACATTACTGCCAGATTTACTTTCTTAATGTGCAGAATCTTTTTTTTTTTTTTTTTTTGAGACAGAGTCTCACTTTATTGCCCAGGCTAGAGAGTGAGTGCCGTGGCGTCAGCTTAGCTCACAGCAACCTCAAACTCCTGGGCTCAAGCAATCCTCCTGCCTCAGCCTCCTGAGTAGCTGGGACTACAGGCATGTGCCACCATGCCCAGCTAATTTTTTCTATATATATTAGTTGGCCAATTAATTTCTTTCTATTTATAGTAGAGACGGGGTCTCGCTCTTGCTCAGGCTGGTCTCGAACTCCTGAGCTCAAACGATCCGCCCACCTCAGCCTCCCAGAGAGCTAGGATTACAGGCTTGAGCCACCACGCCCGGCCAATGTGCAGATTCTTAAAAATTAAATTTCATATATTTATTTTTTGAATAAATAATATGGTCACATGTCACTTTTTTGTTTTTTTGAGACAGGGTCTTGCTCTTTTGCCCAGGCTGAAGTGAAGTGGTGTGATCATAGCTCACTGCAGCCTCAAATTATTGGACTCAAGGGATCCTCTTGCCGCAGCCTCCCAAGTAGCTAGGACTATAGGCACATGATACCATGCCCAGATAATTTTTTAAAATTAATTTTTGTAGAGATAGGGTTTCACTATGTTGCCCAAGCTGGTCTTGAACTCTTTTTTTTTTTTTTTTTTTTTTGGAGACAGAGTCTCACTTTGTTACCCAGGCTAGAGTGAGTGCCCGGCATCAGCCTAGCTCACAGCAACCTCAAACTCCTGGGCTCAAGCAATCCTCCTGCCTCAGCCTCCCGAGTAGCTGGGACTACAGGCATGCGCCACCATGCCCGGCTCATTTTTCTATGTATATTAGTTGGCCAATTAATTTCTTTCTATTTATAGTAGAGACGGGGTCTCGCTCTTGCTCAGGCTGCTTTCAATCTTCTGACCTTGAGCAATTCGCCCGCCTCGGCCTCCCAGAGTGCTAGGATTACAGGTGTGAGTGCCTGGCCTGGTCTTGAACTCTTGGTCTCAAGCAATCCTCCTGCCTTGGCCTCCCAAAGTGCACAAAATTTAAAGGATACAGGAAGTTATGCTGTGCAGAGTAATTCTGCCTTCTTTGTTCCCTAGCTACCCAAATTTGTTTTATGGAGGGAAATATGGTTTTTTTTAATTCTTTTGTTTTCTTTTCCTACTCCTTGCATCTCAGGCTGATGTTATGGGTTCTTATGTATCCTATTTTCTGAAGAAACAAGAATATTTAAGGATGGATATGCTGGCCTTCACTTTCTTGCTCAAATATCCCAAGGGTCTCCATTGCCTACCAGACTAAGTACATACATACAGTTCTTGCCTTTGTGTCTTGCTCACATGGCTTCTTCCCACTATATTTATTGGAGTTCAAAAGCTATTTTTTAAAGTACCTAGTATGTACAGGCTACTGCCCTTGGTGCAGAGGAAGGCAAATTCCTGCCTGCAAGAACCTTATCTAATGGGGAGAGGCTGACATGATTTCCTCACTTTCATCTGTTCCTCTTTTAAGAGCCATTTCGATCACCATCTTCTAACAATCATTTCCTGATCTTTTTCTCTACTTCCTACTCATACTGTTATTTTCCTTCCTTGAGCCCCTCCTTTAAAACCCTTTGCATTTGTTTTTCTTCCCTACCCCCCTCTTTTTTTTAAGCATCAGTTTGGTGAAAAATGTATTTGTTTTTCTTATGGCCTTTACTGTATAGTTATTTGTAAGTTTGCCCCATTAGATTATAAACTCAAACTAATGCTTCCTACTCAATGTTTAATTATTTGTTTATTGATATTTGTGAAAAATTTTCCATTCGAAAGGCTGATGGACCAGGCCTGTGTTCTTCAGTGAAAGCATTGAACATAAATTCCAACACTTAATATAATATTAGGTTTTAGAAGACTTTTTATTTAACCTTAAATGTATAATACTGTTTTTTGTAATGTGCACTATATACTTTTTTTTAATTTGGTTTTCACAGCTGAGACTGTATACTTTATATGTATTTATTGTGACCCTTCTTTTATTAAAGTATTTGTTTACCATTCTCCTTTTCTCTTTGAGGACTGTGTCTTAATTACTTTTGAATATGAAAATTTTAACACAGTGGCTGGCCTCTGATAGCAGCTTAATATATGGAATATATGGTGCTAAGTAATGTTTATTGAGGTGAATTTTTGTGTAAGATGTCTTATGTCTGAGTAGACTTAAGCTCCTTAAAGATGGGGCATGTCTTATTCTTGTTTATGTCTCCAGTTCTTAAAACCTTGTCTTGCTTATACAATAAACATTAGTTGAATGACTGGAGATTCAGAGGTTAATCACTTGTGGATTTAGTTCTTCTTGCTGTCACATATAAAAAAATGCTTACAGTAAAGAGGGTATACTTATACTAAATTCAAGCTCAGAACTTTGTAATTTAGGACATCTGTTGGAGCAGTTACCTAATCTTTCCCCTCTGTTGGGTATTATCTGAGCTCTAGGTTCTCACTGCTAGCTCCTTGAGAGGCTGTTTGCCTGCTTTAGCAGCTTGCTGACTCATTGGCTCAAGTAGCTCTTGCCATGCTGGCTGTTTGCTTCTGCATTCATAGGTTTTAGACATGAAAGAAAGTTGTGTATTTTTTTTTTTTTTTGAGAAAGAGTCTTGCTCTGTTGCCTGCGTAGAGTGCAGTGGCATCATGGTAACTCACAGCAACCTCAAACTCCTGGGCTTAATAAAGAGATCCTCCTGTCTCAGCCTCTCAGGTAGCAGGGACTACAGGCACGCTACCATGCCCGGCTGATTTTTCTATTTTTTGTAGAAATGAGGTCTTGCTCTTGTTCAGGCTGGTCTTGAACTCCTGAGCTCAAGTGATCCCCCCGCTTTGGCCTCCCAGAATGCTAGGATAATAGGTTTGAGCCACCACATCTGCCCTGGAAGAAAGTTTTAACCAGAGAAAATTACGGGATAAATGATACTCTTCTACTTTTTTTGACCTTAGTCTGGACTAGGATTAAAGTGTGATTGTGAGAGTGGAGATTGTGATTTCCTAGTTAGTATCATGTAGCTGTCTGGCAATGCAAAATGGACCCCTAGGCTGTGTGTGTGTGTGCACCTGTGTTATGTCTTATTATATATATATATTTTTTGAGACTGAGTCTCACTTTGTTGCCTGGGCTAGAGTGCCATGGCGTCAGCCTAGCTCACAGCAACCTTGAACTCCTGGGCTCAAGCGATCCTTTTGCCTCAGCCTCCCATGTAGTTGGGACTACAGGCATGCACCACCATGCCTGGCTAATTTTTTAAATATATTTTTAGCAGTCCAATTAACTTCTATTTTTAGTAGAGACGGGGTTTCGGTCTTGTTCAGGCTGGTTTCGAACTCCTGACCTTGAGCAATCCACCCGCCTCAGCCTCCCAGAGTGCTAGGATTACAGGCGTGAGAGTTTTGTTATATTTAACATTACCTTTTTTTTTTTTTGGAGACAGAGTCTCTGTTGCCCAGGCTAGAGTGCGGGGGCATCAGCCTAGCTCACAGCAACCTCAAACTCCTGGGCTCAAGCAATCCTACTGGGTCAGCCTCCCAAGTAGCTGGGACTACAGACATGTGCCACCATGCCCGGCTAATTTTTTTCTATATATTGTTAGTTGGCCAATTAATTTCTTTCTGTTTTTTAGTAGAGATGGGGTCTCGCTCTTGTTCAGGATGGTTTCGAACTCCTGACCTTGAGCGATGAGCACCCGCCTCGGCCTCTCAGAGTGCTGGGGTTACAGGCATGAGCCACAGCACCCAGCCTAACATTACCCTTTTTAACCATTAAAAATTTTTATTATAAAATATACATAAAATTTGCCATTTTAATCATTTTATGTAGTTCATTGACATTAAGTACATATATAGTTCATTGACATTAAGTACATTTACAGTGTCTTAATAACCGTTGCCACTACCCATTTCCAGAACTTTTTTATTACCTCAAACAGAAACTTTGTACCCGTTAAACAATAACTCTTCATTCCCCCCTATCCTCAGCCCCTGGTAACCTCTATTCTACTTTCTCTCTATGAATTTGCCTATTCCACGTACCTCAGAAGGCAAGTCTCAATATTTGCCCTTTTGTGTCTGGCTTATTTCACTTAGCATGCTTTTAGGGTTCCTCCATGTGGTGGCATGTATTACTGTGTTTCCCCGAAAATAAGATCTACCCATAAAATAAGCACTAGCAGGATTTTTAAGCATTTATGCAAGTTAAAGCCCTACCCCGAAAATAAGACCTAGTGATAGGCATGGCTACGCAGAGTATCTGCACAACCCACGCATTTCGTCGCAGAGCAGTAAAGAAGAGCAGCCCTTCTTGTCTGCCCCATCGTGACAGCTACTATCCCAGAGGTGACTGGAAAGGTGCAGGCAGCCCCACCAACAAGGTCGGCTCCCCCTGTCAGGTCTCGGCCATCCTGTGCGTGCTGCTGCAGGCTGAGGCTTTGAGAGGAAAATAACACATCCCCTGAAAATAAGCCCTAGGGTGTCTTCTTGAGGAAAAATAAATAAAAGATCCTGTCTTATTTTTGGGGGAAACATGGTAGTACTTCACTCCTTTTTATGGCTGAATAATATATCATTGTATGGATATATCACATTTTGTGTATCCATTCATCTGTTAGTGAACACTTGGGTTATTTCCACCTTTCGGCTGTTGTGAATAATGCTGCTGTGAACATTGGTGTACACATACTTGTTCGAGTGCCTGCGTGCAGTACTTTTGGGTATATACATAGGAGTGGAATTGCTGGATCATATGGTAATCCTATATTTAGCTTTATGAGGAATTGCCAAACTGTTTACATTGTGGCTGTCCCATTTTACATTCCTACCAGCAAAGCACAAGTGTTCCATTTTCTCCACATCTTTTCCAACATTTGTTATTTCCTTTTTTTTTTTTTATTTTAAATAATAGCCATCCTTTTGAGTGTGAAGTGGCCCTAGGCTTTTTAAATTGCTAATTAGATCTAATAGGCAAGCCAGAACCTTGGAAGATGTCTATATTTGGATTTGATGGATTATTTTCTCCCTCTTAAATATATTTGTATATAATGTTCTTCAGAGAGGTAAATTTGTTAATGAATCATCTTTTTTTGTAAAAAGTTTTTCTATAAGCTGATACATGTAGTTGTATTAATAGTTACTTCCTTTATACCCTCATACTTTAAAATGTATTTAGTTAACCAGTTAGGTGATTTCAATTAATACTGGGTGATAAGATACAGTTGACCCTTGAACAACATGGAGGTTGGGGTGCCAACCCTCTTGCCCAGTCAAAAGTCCGAGTATAACTTTTTGGCTCCCCAGAAACTTAATTGTGATACTAATAGCCTACTGTTGACCAGGAAGCCTTACTGGTAACACATATTTTGTATGTTACATGTATTATATATTGTATTCTTACAATAAAGTAAGCTAGAGAAAAGAAAATATTAAGTAAATTATAAGAAAGAGAAAATACATTTATAGCACTGTATTGCATTTATTTATTTATTTATTTATTTTTGGAGACAGAGTCTTACTTTGTTGCCCAGGCTAGAGTGAGTGCTGTGGTGCCAGCCTAGCTCACAGCAACCTAAAACTCCTGGGCTCAAGCAATCCTCCTGCCTCAGCCTCCCGAGTAGCTGGGACTACAGGCATGCGCCACCATGCCTGGCTAATGTTTTTTCTATATATGTTAGTTGGCCAATTAATTTATTTCTATTTATAGTAGAGACGAGGTCTCTTGCTCAGGCTGATTTCGAACTCCTGACCTGGAGCAATCCGCCAGCCTCGGCCTCCCAGAGTGCTAGGATTATAGGCGTGAGCCACCGTGCCCGGCCTCTGTATTGTATTTATTGATTCTGTAAGTTTATGAATCATTTATCTGAAATGGCAGGCTACCATAGCTGCACATCTCAATCTATGATATATATCAAGCAATTCAGCTTTTTCTTATAATGTTGTAGCTTTTTTCTGCTTCTTGGGATCACTTCCAGCATTTCTAGTAGCACTTCATAAGGGTCCCATGGTCTTACTTAAGGATTATGGTATTGTGCTAAACAGGATGAAGAATTCTTGAGACTGTATGAGAGATCACTTTTTACTGCAATTTGCAATTTCACAGGGACATGAGTGGCTACTTGCAACACTCAAATTCACTGCAATAGCGACAGGAGGTTGCTATGAAATTGTTACAATAGTATAATGTATGTACTGTGGTGTATATAGTTTTAGCAGTTATGATTTACTTATTTATTGAGACAGAGTTTCCCTCTGTTGCTGGGGCTTAGAGTGTGATGGCATCAGCCTAGCTTACGGCAACCTCAAACTCCTGGGCTCAAGCAGTCCTCCTGCCTCAGCCTCCCGAGTAGCTGGGACTACAGGTACGCGCCACCATGCCCAGCTAATTTTTTCTCTATATATTTTTAGTTGTCCAGCTAATTTCTTTCTATTTTTAGTAGAGATGGGGTCGGGTCTCTCTCTTGCTCAGACTGGTCTTGAACTCCTGACCTCAAGTGATCCTCCCGCCTTGGCATCCCAGAGTGCTAGGATTACAGGCGTGAGCCACCACGCCCGGTCTGCAGTTATGATTTAATACTGCATCTTTACGTTTGTTTACATTTCTCTCAACTGCAAATGGCGCGATGTATGGTCTATAAGTTTGTGTTTGGACAAATGTTAACTTTTTTAAATAGATTTGTGTGTATTTTATGATAGTAAATGATAAAATAGACTAGTATGTATAGATATCATACATTCATTACATACCTATCATTTTCTTAATTATTTTGGTATTTGTAGGCTATGAGGTTCCTCTTGAATTTTTTCAAATCGTTGCAAATCTCCAAAAAATTTTCCAATATGTTTATTAAAAGAAATCTATGTATAAGTAGATCTGTGCAGTTCAAACCTGTGTTGTTCAAGGATCAGCAGTATGTTAAATGAAAACAGGAGGGTACTAAAATATATACAGCATGATTCCATTTCTATAAAAACAATATTTACAAATACATATCTGTACATAGGAAAAGACTGGATACATATGTACACAAATGTTGGCATGTGACATTGATAGGTTTTTTTTTGTATTTTTCATATTTTTCAGTTTTTTCTCGCCCTCTTTGAACATGTATTCTGTAAGCAGTCAGTGTATCTTTTAAAAAATTAGGAGATTGAGAAATTATTACAAAAAATTATATATGACATCTGTATGGGATTATAAGCATAGAGGAAAACACTGAAGAATAATGATAAGTTGTTTGTGGGAATAAAAGGAAGGGGTAAAGCAAAGAAGGAGTTTAAAAAAATTTCACTGATTTGTATATTGCTTAAGTGCTATCAGGCTTGTAATCCCAGCACTTTGGGAGGCCAAGGTGGGAGGATTGCTTGAGGCCAGAAGTTTGAGACCAGCCTGGGCAACATAGTGAGACCCCCATCTCTAAAAAAAATTAAAATATTAGCCAGGTGTGGTGGCATGCACCTATGATCCTAGCTTCTCCGGAGGCTGAGGCATGAGGATGGTTTGAGGCTGCAGTGAGTTATAATTGGGCCACTTACACTCCAGTCTGGGGTGACAGAGTGAAACCGTGTCTCTGGAAAAAAAATTAAAAAGCTGGGTAAATGTTTAGAGGGGTAAGGGTTTGCTATTTATAATAAGTGTGTTTGTAAAGACATTACATGTAAAGATGTAAAATAAAAGGAATAAGTAAAAAGGCTGTATCCTTTATCATTAGTCTCATTTCTATTTTTTAATTTTTATTTTATTTATTTATTTATTTTTGAGACAGAGTCTCACTTTGTTGCCCAGGCTAGAGTGAGTGCCGTGGCGTCAGCCTAGCTCACAGCAACCTCAAACTCCTGGGCTCAAGCAATCCTTCTGCCTCAGCCTCCTGAGTAGCTGGGACTACAGGCATGCGCCACCATGCCCGGCTAATTTTTTCTGTATATATTTTTAGTTGGTCAATTAATTTCTTTCTGTTTTTAGTAGAGATGGGGTCTCGCTCAGGCTGGTTTCGAGCTCCTGACCTGGAGCAATCCGCCCGCCTTGGCCTCCCAGAGTGCTAGGATTACAGGCGTGAGCCACCACGCCGGGTCCATTAGTCTTCATTTCTTTCCCTAGTTTTCTTCTGTTCTCATTTCACTTTGGCATTTTTTTTTTTTTTTGAGACAGAGTCTCACTTTGTTGCCCAGACTAGAGTAAGTGCCGTGGCGTCAGCCTGGCTCACAGCGACCTCAAACTCCTGGACTCAAGCAATCCTCCTGCCTCAGCCTCCCGAGTAGCTGGGACTACAGGCATGCGCCACCATGTCACTTTGGCATTTTTGTTTTACCTCTGTATCAGTCTGTTGAAACACTGTCTCTTCAAGCTCAAATACTACAATGAAATCATCCTTCATCATTTACTTCTTCCTCTAGTTAAGGTAGAAGTAACCTTTCCACACTTTGGATTCTTATAGTAGTTTTCTTAAGAATCCCTTCCTGTGAAAGTTACCATTGTTTGTTACAGGCCTTAGCACAATGCCTAGCACATATTCCGTTTTTGGAATGACGGTGGTTTTTATTTCTTTAAAAGCTCCTGGAAAGTAAGAACTTTATATTCTTCAAAGCAGCTAGAAGTTGAAAGTAGATTCTTAGCAATTGTTTTTTTTGAGACAGTCTCGCTTTGTTGCCCAGGCAAGTGCCCTAGCATCAGCTTTGTTCCCAGCAACCTCAAACTCCTGGGCTCTAGCGATTGTTCTACCTCAGTCTCCCGAGAAGCTGGGACTACAGGTGTGGGCCACCACCCATGGCTAATTTTTTCTATTTTTAGTAGAGACAGGGTTTTGTTCTTGCTCAGGCTGGTCTCTATTCCTGAGCTCAAGTGATCCTCCTACCTTGGCTCCCCAGAGTGCTAGGATTATAGGCCTGAGCCACCCCGCCTGTCCTTTAGCAATTGTTGAATGAATAGCACTTCTTATTCTTTGTTTCCTCTCATGCTGTGTCAGGTTGCAGTCTATAGAGTGGCATTCTAGTTCTTTAGATTATAAGTTAGTATTTTTATGTGGTAGATAGTGATTCAGTGACAATGAAAAAGGGTTAAGACAAATATTGTAATTACATGTTTCCTCCATTAATATTTCATCAGCACATATTCAGGCACCTAATTTTTTGCTCGATACTATATACTGGATGATGGATTATGATAAGATGTAGGAAATATATATAATTCTTTTCCTTAAGGCATTAATACTTTGTTGTATAATTATATAGATTACATTTTCATGTTTTGTTTTGTTTTAATCCTGTGCCAAAATAGCTGGGTATAATTTAGAGCTTTAATGAATTAGTGGTCTAATTAACAGGGAAAACTTTTAAACATGCCCTTTTGAGAAAATTATTCCTGAAAAGTTGGTTCAGAATAATTTCTGAACAACAAATGATACTACCAATTTTACAGGTGTCTTACTGTAATTCTTACAAGTTCTTAAAGCAAAGCTTACCTGTGGGAGCACCACTAAAGACTAGGGAATCTTTCTATTTGAAAGCCATTGACTGCAGAAGGAACTGTAGGAGAGCTGGCTGAATCAGATGGCTACTTCTTGAAATTGCTTTGGTAATATGTAAACATGGGGGAATACCTCCAATCTTGACGACACATCCTATTGTTTGTCCCAGTGAGTGATGACAGTGTGTGGAATGGTTGATTCACTTATTTCATATTTTGTGTCTTTGTTGTTGAGGAGGGTTAAATGATTTTTTTTAAAAAAACCACTTGCTGAATATGCAAGAATTGCCATAATTCATGCCTTTTATGTGGAAGAGAAATGAGTGATATAGATTAAGCCAGTGTTTCCAGGTGATTACTTTAGCAGGATGAGATAAATGGGAGATTTGTTTCCTTTCCTTCCCCCTTGAGTAGGTAGCCTTTTTTTTTTTAACCCCACTGTTACCTGGCCATCAGAATGATTATCTTTAAACTATATTTTATTTGTACACTGTATATTTCGGTACTTGTATTAATGGCGTGTTTTGTAAATGGATGCATTCATTTAAAAATTAACAGTTGTTGCCTAAATGAAGAAATGATGACTGATTTGAAGAAGAGAAGAAAAACTTGGGTTAAAAAAAGAGTTCAAAGTGATTTAAAATGAAAGTAGTGAAAAATTCATTTGTGATGAGAGTTAAAAATGAAGTTGGCTCTAGATATCTTTCACTATGGGACTGATTATTTTGGTATACTTGTTTTGAACTAGCTCATTTTTAAGTTGTATTTTTAAAGTTAATTTCCCCTTTAAAACACTGAAATCTGTTTTCTAGACTTGGGCATCCCCTCTGCTTGCTAACTTTTAGAAGGGTAGAGTGGCTCATTTCTTCATGTGCATTTATGCTGGCTAGTCATCTGATGAAGTTACCAGTTTGTGGTCAGAAATTGAGAAAGAGGAGTGAGGAAACTCAAAATATTGACACATACATACCAACTTGCAGTGTATCAGAGTGCCCTTTTGGACTGGTTGAGAAACTAGCATAACCCTTTTACAAACTAGACGTATTGTTTGTTGTTTATTAGCTTGGATGATCTGAGTATTTGAGCATGTTGTTCAGCAGAAACTTTTTATATGTAAAGGTGGATTTTTTTCCAGTGTTGTGTGACCAGTTGAAATTTTTATTTCCCCCCAGTTGCCCTGCCAAAAATTTTTTTAAAAAGAACAAAACATTTATTCCCTAAAGGAAGCTTGAGGTAATGTTGTTGTTGTTTTTTTTTTTTTAAACACCTATTATGCCATGAATTCATATGGGATAGGTTGCAGCAGCTCAGGCTTCTTTCCATTGGTTCTCACAAAGTGTGCTTCTCTGGGTGGAACAGGCTAGCCTTTCAGTTGAACCCAAGTACTGTTCTCTTTGGCTTCCTCTTTTTTCTGATAATTTTCCTGATAGCCTTTCAGGAAGCTATCTCTGCTGTTAGTGTGCTTAATAAGCTCAATACATACATTAATTTTCTTGGCAAGAAACTTGCCCTTATTTGTTTACAACAATGCCAATAGCATGCTGGGTAACATTGTGTGTAGACTCTTCTAGTTTTCCCATGGTAACATTTGTGGGACCTTCCTTTTTGAACACTACCTATTTCCTTGATGTCTACAATATCACCTTTCTTGTAGATTTGAATGTTTTCTCCTATCCAAGTACTAACCAGGCCCGACCCAGCTTAGCTTCCGAGATCAGACGAGATCGGGAGCGTTCAGGGTGGTATGGCCTCGTAGACGGTTTGAATGTTTTCTAAAAGGCCTCGAGAACATATTTTGGGTGCCTCTCCTTTTTCCTTTTGTGTTCCTCATTTTGGTGAATTACTGGAAGATGGTTTTTCCACCAAAAGGCCAGCTTGGGGTAATCCTTTTTTTTTTTTTTTTTTTAAGACAGAGTCTCACTCTCTCGCCTGGGCTAGAGTGCTGTGGCATCAGCCTAGCTCACAGCAACCTCAAATTCCTGGGCTCAAGCCTCCTGCTTCAGCCTCCCTAGTAGCTGGGACTACAGGCATGTGCTACCATGTTTGGCTAATTTTTTTCTATTTTTAGTTGTTTGGCTAATTTCTTTCTATTTATAGTAGAGACAGGGTCTCACTCTTGCTCAGGCTGGTCTCCAACTTCTGAGCTCAAGCAATCCTCCTGCCTTGGCCTCCCAGAGTGCTAGGATTACAGGCCTGAGCCACCTGGCCCGGCCAAGCTTGGGGTAATCTTGATCACATGATCTATCATGTGGACCAAGGCTGGACTGAAGAAAGAAATGAGTTTAAAGGAGGAATGAATTCAGTGATGTCACATTATAAGCACATTAAAATATGGTTATTTAACTATGTTTTTGCCCTTGTAATAAGAGTATTTTTTAATAGTACAGGCAATTTTAGCTACTATTCCTCACAGTGACCATATGTTCTCATGACAGGTTTTGATTGCAGTTCGAGAAAGTAAATTTATTCCTTTGTCATTCTCAATTCTCACAAGCCTTATAGCTTGACCATCTTACAGTTGAACCATAGTTGTGGTGTGATTCTTTTTTCTTTTTTTTTTTTTTTTTTTTGAGACAGAGTCTTGCTTTGTTGCCCAGGCTAGAGTAAGTGCCGTGGTGTCAGCCTCGCTCACAGCAACCTCAAACTCCTGGGCTCAAGCAGTCCTGCCTCAGCCTCCCAAGTAGCTGGGACTACAGGCATGCGCCACCATGCCCGGCTAATGTTTTTCTATATATATTAGTTGGCCAATTAATTTCTTTCTATTTATAGTAGAGACGAGGTCTCTCTCTTGCTCAGGCTGGTCTCGAACTCCTGAGCTCAAACGATCCGCCCACCTCAGCCTCCCAGAGAGCTAGGATTACAGGCTTGAGCCACCACGCCCGGCCTGTAAAGAAACACTTTTTAAAAAGTGATCCCTAATGATAATAGTAGCTTACCTTTATTGTTTGACTACTACCATCAGGTTCTTTAAGAGTTTACCTAGGCTGGGCGTGGTGGCTCATGCCCCTAATCCTAGCACTCTGGGAGGCTGAGGCAGGAAGATTGCTCAAGGTCAGGAGTTCGAGACCAGCCTGAGCAAGAGTGAGACCCCCATCTCTATTAAAAATAGAAAGAAATTAATTGGCCAACTAAAAATATATAGAGAAAAAATTACCCGGGCATGGTGGTGCATGCCTGTAGTCCCAGCTACTCGGGAGGCTGAGGCAGTAGGATTGCTTGAGCCCAGGAGTCTGAGATTGCTGTGAGCTAGGCTGACGCCGTGGCACTCTAGCCCGGGCAACAGAGTGAGACTGTGTCTCAAAAAAAAAAAAAAAAAGTTTACCTTAATCGATTTAATCTTCTCAACCTGCGTACCTATAGTGATATAGGTACACTGTTTATTTTAAAGAGGAAGAAACAGAAAGATGGAGTAAATACCCTAAATTTAGACCTTGTATTTAATGGGAAATTAAAAGGATTTTCTAGGGTAATTTTAGCTCTATCTTCTCTTCACCTCAGAATTTTACCCCCCCAGGGTGTGATGTAAATTTACTGTATGTGTGTTTGTATTAGGTTCTCTGAATGCTCTCAGCTTTATAATTTTATGACCTGTAGTAGTTCCATTTCCTTTTTATAGGTCTTGTAGGACAACCCCACCTAATCCCCGTATAATTTCTTCAATTAAATTATAAAATTATTAAGGGCAGAGATTAAATCTTAAATGAATTTGCCGCTTCCAGTACTCATTGCTTTCCTTTTGCATAAAGAGCCCTCAGGCATATGTTTTAAAGAGTTGTCTTTTCTAAACTTGTTGACCTGAATAGAAATACTCATTTCTATTACTCTTTTTTTCTGTAAGATGATAATGAACAATTTTCACTATAACTTTATATGTGAAAACTCTTCTTCAAATTTTAAATATTAATTTAGCGATCTCATTTAAAATAATACTTTCAGAAATATTTCTTCTTTCCAAAATAAGTTTTCCTTTACCACCAATCAATATTAAACTTCTAGGAAACTTCCTATCAATTATGTATGTATAAAACATACCTAATTTATGCAAGCATTTTTGGTGAGATTGAGGGTTCAGCCTGAAGCCTTTTATTCTAAATGTTGGAGTCCTTAGTGGTACCTGATGTTTTTTATTTACTGTTTAGTAGAGGACTTCAATCTTTGAAAAGTTTTTCTGTGATAATTTTGCCAATTTTTATGAGAATGTTTAAGATACCTGAAATTTTATATGATAGATAATACTCTGAAGTGAGCTTAGTACAAAGATTTCTGAAATGATTATATTGACTTTTGGAATCTTAAAGGTTCATTATACAAATAAATAATCAAAACTGAGTGGATGTAAGTCTTTGGAATAGTGTTTGATCAGAATGGCTATTGGAGTCATTAATATATATGTATATTTTATTGCTACCATTTCTCCTTCTCTGTGCTTTGTTTGCTTGTTTGTTTGTTTGTTTTTGGTGAGAGTCTGGCTCTGTTGCCCTGGCTAGAGTGCAGTGATGTCATCCTGTCTCACTGCAACTTCAAAAATACTGGGCTCAGGTGATCCTCCTGCCTCTGCCTCCAGAGTAGCTGGGACTACAGGCACATGCCACAATGCCTGGCTGATTTTTGTATTTTTGGTACAGATGGAGTCTTGATCTTGCTGAGGCTCTCCTCGAGCTCCTTAAGTCACTTTACCTGGCCTATAATCCCTTATTTTGTAATCCTTGTAATTTATCAGAGATACAGTATTAGAATATTTTATTTAGTTAACTGATTAAAATATAAACAATAGTTAACTGATTAAAATATAAAACATTCACTTCAAATAAAATTGAATACTACATATAGTTAATAGGGCTACTTTTACCTGTATTTTATTTAAAGAACAATGAAATAGGATATTTTATGTTTTCTTAAGCATTAAGTAGCTTTAAGTTGTACATAGTATTTGGCTTATTTTCTCTTGTATTTAATATTGTCTTTTTTTTTTTTTTTTTTTTTTTGAGACAGAGTCTCACTTTATTGCCCAGGCTAGAGTGAGTGCCGTGGCGTCAGCCTAGCTCACAGCAACCTCAAACTCCTGGGCTCAAGCAATCCTGCTGCCTCAGCCTCCCAAGTAGCTGGGACCACAGGCATGTGCCACCATGCCCGGCTAATTTTTTCTATATATATTAGTTGGCCAATTAATTTCTTTCCATTTATAGTAGAGATGGGGTCTCGCTCTTGCTCAGGCTGGTCTCGAATTCCTGAGCTCAAATGATCCGCCCACCTCGGCCTCCCAGAGAGCTAGGATTACAGGCTTGGGCCACCGCGCCTGGCCTTAATATTGTCTTAATTCTCATATCCTGGAGAAATAAGTTTTTTGAGGAAATGATAAATCCAGGCAGAGAGATTTTTCCAAAAAGTTGCATTGTTTAATTATAGGTGGATTTAGGAGTATGGTGGTGTCATTTACAGGTTCCAAGTTATAGACTAATGAATAAAGCATCTAGAATTGTCTCATGCAGGCTCTGCAGAGGATTTCTGAGAATCTGGAGACAATATGCAAAGAGCAAATGAATAAGATAGTATATAGTCAATATGGGGAAATTATAGATTTCTCTGAGTAATGTTAAACAGTCTTTCATGGTTGATCTGTACTTTGGAACCTGGGACTTAATTTTTGGTATATACCATGTTTCCCCGAAAATAAGACCTACCCACAAAATAAGCCCTAGCAGGATTTCTAAGCATTTGCACAATATAAACCCTACCCGGAAAATAAGACCTAGTGATGGGCGTGGCTATGCAGCATATCGTGCAACGGTAAAGAAGAGCAGCCCTTCTCATCTGCCCCATGAGAGCTCTATTGCTCGACAGGAGAGATTGGGGCCAATGGTTCTAAAGGAAATAGAGTTTCAAGAAATTCAGGATGGAATTCGGGGTTTGGAGAGTTATGATGATGTTCCAGAAGAAGATGACTTAACTATATTTAAATAAATGTAGATTGTTGTACTGTACTTTAAAAAAATGACACATCTCCTGAAAATAAGCCCTAGGGTGTCTTCTTGAGGAAAAATAAATATAAGACCCTGTCTTACTTTCGGGGAAACACGGCTAGTAACATAATGGTTAAGAGCATTAGGAATTGAACTCAGAAAAACCCAGACTGAGGCCTGGAGCAGTGGCTCACGCCTGTAAATCCTAGCACTCTGGGAGGCCGAGGCGGGCGGATTGCTCGAGGCCAGGAGTTTGAAACCAGCCTGAGCAAGAGCGAGACACCGTCTCTACTATAAATAGAAACAAATTAATTGGCCAACTAATAAATATATAGAAAAAATTAGCTGGGCATGGTGGCGCATGCCTGTAGTCCCAGCTACTCGGGAGCCTGAGGCAGGGGGATCGCTTGAGCCCAGGAGTTTGAGGTTGCTGTGAGCTAAGCTGATGCCATGGCACTCACTCTAGTCTGGGTGACAAAGTGAGACTCTGTCTCAAAAAAAAAAAAAACCCAGACTGGAGGGTTAAGGGATATCTGGAAGAGTTCCTAATTATTATGATAAATAGAACATCATTTCCAGTCAATAGAACACCTTTTCTAATCAACAGAAATTGCTGCTTGTATAACAAATAATAGGTAATATTTACTATCTCAGGCTAACACTGTGTACTTTCCATATATTATTTAATCCTCACATATTAAGAAACATGCCAAGTAGAGGAGAAAGAAATACAAGTATTAATAAATCTTAAATTTAGATGTCAGTAAGGAAAATGCTGTTTAAAAATATAGGTACCTTAATGTATTCAGGTGCCAGATGAGGACTTTTTAAGCTCTTGCTACCAGTTCCTCGTACTCTGTCAGCTTTCAAACCAAGGAGAAACTCAGGGCAGCCAGATAATACTACTACAGAATTTCAACTCTAGGGCAGTGCCTGGGTTATTTTGATGTATAGGAATTCTTTTGTATTGACTAACATTCAGAAGTAATGAGTCATGGTTTGTACTTTAGCAGTCTTCTAATTACATGGAAATTTTATTTTATCTAAGCCACATTTATTACCAACTCTGGGGAGAAAATTTTGGGAATGAAGATTAAAGTGACATAAAAGAAATTTATAATATCTTTACATTTCTACTTGTTTTGAGTTCTTATCCATTTATTGTAGATTATAATGTTAGCTGCATGAATAAAAGATCATATATTTTTTTATACAATCTATATCATTTAATGGGTAAGAAGAAAGGAAGGCCAGGTTAGGAAACAACCTTAGTATTAATAATACAACTGTTCTAAGATAAGGAATTTAAACTAAATTCTTTATTATTTAGAAATGAAGAAAAATTTTGATTGCTCGTTATATAGAAGACATAATTTTTATAGTGTTGTCCTTTCCTCCACATAGAGATCTGATGCATTAGTTACAAACAATATTTATTTGAAAATAGTGTAATAGTAACATCACTAAATTAAAAAATTTTTAAGTCTAAATTTTTTATTTAAATCAGTGTATTATAATTTAAAGTCTGAGGATCTGAGGTTTTTTTGTGTTGTTGTTTCTCCTAATTTGTCACTAAACCTTATGAACTTTGCTTTTTCTTCATTAAAAAAGAGGTAGTATGAATATATCTGTGTTAGCCTGCTTAGTTCTAATAGTCCTGTGAGATAATGGAAAGTCTGTAAAATTCTAAGTTCTCTTGACTGAAGCAAACTTTCTGGAGTCAATCTCAGCCATACAGACTGCATTGCTACCTTCTCAGAAACTAGATTTTTAGGTGGATTTAAGAATGTCTTAAAATCTTATCTAATACCTACTGGCAGGCTACCTTAGATATTTTTGCTCTACCACTTTAATTTTTTATTTATTATTTTTTGAGACAGTCTCGCTTTGTTGCCCAGGCTAGAGTGAGTGCCGCGGCGTCAGCCTAGCTCACAGCAACCTCAAACTCCTGGGCTCAAGCAATCTTGCTGCCTCAGCCTCCTGAGTAGCTGGGACTACAGACATGCGCCACAATGCCTGGCTAATTTTTTCTATATATATGTTAGTTGGCCAATTAATTTCTTTTTTTATTTATAGTAGAGACGGGGTCTCACTCTTGCTCAGGCTGGTTTTGAACTCCTGACCTTGAGCAGTCTGACCGCCTCGGCCTCCCAGAGTGCTAGGATTACAGGCGTGAGCCACCGCGCCCGGCCCACTTTAATTTTTTTAAGTGAAATATAAGATAGTATTTGAGGAAAAACTCAAAAGTGAGGTTTTTCAGAGTGTATGATTGTAATTACTGATTTGCTGAGGCATTTTTGAAGAAAATTTTAGAATATACATACATGAACTATTTACATTGTTTAGTGCCTGTGAGTGTTTCCCTACTTAGAAAGGACAATAGGAAGATTTATTTTGCTGCTTGGCTTTGCTAAGCAAAGGGATAGAGCCAAGGCATAGGGCGAAACAAAGTCAACCTTAACCTTGAGTTCGTGCAACTGCTTCTTGACTCTCTTTTGGGCAGAAGTTTTAGGACTTTTAGTTCTTATACACTTAACTCCTGAAAAGCTTGCTGGATTAATTGGGATGATTATAATTAATTTTTCTTACCACTGTCCGAAGGGATCTATTCCCATCTTTCAGGAGAGGAGCTGTGATGACAAGAGAATCCATGAGAAGGTTGAGTGAGTGCTGTAGTGTGGTCCACATCTCTAGAATTTGGTAAAGTAGCATTACCACTCAAACTTTTATATGCCTAAGATTAGGCTTTAATGTGGGAAATATACCTTAAAATATTAGGACTCAACTCACTGAAAATGATACCTAAAGTACTAGTAGCAATATTTCAGTAATTACAGTCTTAGCAGATCTGACTTGTCCTGAAGCTACTTAATAGTACTTTGTGTGCTGCTCCCTAAAATCTTGCACCTTGAACATAGTCTTGCTTTCTTATTTTTTACAGCATATGGTAAACTCAAAAAGTAAAAGCAACCACAAAACTCTCCCAGGGTTTTTCAAAGTTTGTTTTCTAACTTATGCTTTATTAATTAATCTGGCACTATTTATTCATTTTTAGAAATGCTTCTGGATGCAGTAATTCACTGAAATTATTTCTAGAGCTGGGCCACAGGGCGAGAAGGCTAAATGACTATGTTGAGTTCATGATGCCTTTATTACAACCTGGTATTCTTCTGGATTACAAGCATCAGAGTAAATTCTATAAAATATCCTATGTAAGATCACTTCTCAGTAATTTATTAGGAATTGTAGTAGGAAATAAACTGGCTTTCTTTTTAATTTTTAAACAGGTCAATTTTCCACAAAGATGCTATGGCTCCTATGTTTACTACCCTCTTACTTTGATCCTTAACGTGTTTGCATACCCAAGAATGTTCCTACCTGCTATAACCTGTTTCTCAGCCACATGATGCTTTGTGTCAATTGAAGGCATGAAGATTGTGGGAACAGTGCTCAGAGCTCTGTAAGCTCTTTGGAAATACAGGACACCTTTTTGCCTTAGCCAACAGAATGTGACTTCTCTGCTGTTGCTTGGGAGTTGAGTGGTAACTTTTAAAGAGATAATTAATCTTATTTTTTGAAAGTGTAGGAGATGAAAATCAGTGGCCTTCTGCTTCTCTTCTTCTCTTAATAGCTTTCCACTTGGCATACAGAAGAAAACTTTATAGGCTCTGTTGGTGCATTTTGTTCATGGAATTTCTCAATGCATTCCTGATTTTTAAAAATACAAATTTACTGTAAAAGTTGAGTTTTTCTTAAAATTACTATAGTTTTCAAATTATTCAAGGAGTTGAAAAACTTACTTTGAAACGTAGAAGGTAGCTAATTAGTTGTGGCCTATAAAACTTGTTGACATTCAACAGTCTCTTGTTTTTATTCATTGAAAATTGGCTTCACTGTTTTACTAAAATGGAGAAGTATTCTTAGGGCTACAACATAGTCTGCTGTATTTGGCCCATAGCAAATCCAGAGGAAGTGGTAACTTTACTATCCGATTATAGAATCCTTTGCAAACATTATGTGAAGGTAGCAGTTTTCCCACATTTTAGCATTTATGTGTTCTGGAAGTGCTAGAATCAATGACAGAATTGTGTTTGTTTTTCTCTTTACTTCTACTGAATTGGTTGGCTCCATGGCTGACAATTTATGTACTGTATATAAGAGCTTTTTTTTTTTTTTCTATAAAGACTTTCTTCTGAGAGAGTATTTTAAATTAATACCCAAGAATCTTTTTTTCCCCCGAGTCCTTGCTCTGTTGCCTGGGCTAGAGTGCCCTAGTGTCAGCCTAGCTCACAGCAACCTTAAACTCCTGGGTTCAAGTGATCCTTCTGCCTCAGCCTCTTGAGCAGATGGGACTACAGGCATAAGCCACCATGCCAGGCTAATTTTTCCATTTTTAGTAGAGATGGGGTCTCACTCTTGCTCAGGCTGGTCTGGAACTCCTGAGCTCAAGTGATCCTGCTGCCTTGGCCTCCCAAAGTGCTAGGATTACAGGTGTGAGCCACTGTGCCCAGCCAATACCCAAGAATCTAAAGAATAACTAGCATTATATAAAAATGCTTTCTTAAGCATCTTGGGGACATGTCCCCTAAATATTTGGAAATTATTATATAATACTTCCTTTAAGCTGGACTGTTTTTTTCTCCATATCTGAAATCCTTCTGTTCCTAAATGTTCTTTTGCATTCTATATGCTCTCTTATATGTGTTTTAAAAATACATTTCTGGTTGGGTGTGGTGGTTTATGTCTATAATCCTAGCATTTTAGGAGGTTGAAGTGGGAAGATCTCTTGAGACCAGGAGTTTGAGACCAATCTGGGCAACATAGTGAGACCTGGTCTTTACAAAAGATTAAAAAATTAGCTGGACCTGGTGTTATGTACCTATAGTCCAGTTACTCTGGAGGCTGAGGCAAGAGGATCACCTGAGCCCAGGCATTCGAGGTTGCAATGAGCTCTGATCTGGCCACTGCACTCCAGCCTGGGTGACAGAGCAAGACCTTGTCTCAAAAATAAAATAAAATAAATGAAAAAAATTAAAATGCCCCACATCTCTACATTTCTTTGGCAGGAGCACAGTAGTTTAAAACTACTTTTTATTTTTAGCAGCGTATGTTTAGGACAAATTAGTTGTGTATGTAACTAGAAAATGTTTATCATTTATTGTGGCAGAACAGGTGAACAAGAATGGTATGTGCTTTTATTTGTAGTATAAAACAACTATGAACGGAAATACCAAACAATAGTAGTAAATCAAACTTTGGAAATACTGTCAACATTGTAGAGTTTCATAATGACTTCATTTGGGTGTTATCAGCTGTTTTCTTGTCAGTTTGGGATTTATTTGATGAACTGTTATATAACTTCAGCTGACTGCCAGTCAAGAGTTATTCTGGCTGATTCTTAGCTGACTACCAGTCAACAATCACTCTGTGCTGATTCTACAGTTTTTCCACAATTGTCAGTGTTCTAGTGCTGACTGTAGTTCCTCAGCATAGTATGGCTCATAAATGACTGCATTGATAACTTGTGTTAGAACTCACCACTTGCCAGATTGCCCAGATGTGGCATTTGTTACTCATTCAGGAAATATATTTTAAGGACCTACTATATGTTAGACACTTTTAAAGGTAATGGACTTATAAGGGTGAACTGAACTTAGCTATTTGGGGCATACTATCTAGTGAGGTAGGCAGACAGTAATCATTGAGTAGGCAAATATATGATTTGAAATGATGGTACATTATTTGAAAACCATAAGGCTGAGTAAAGAGAGAAGAATGATGGGAAGGGGCAGGGTACACTTGACTTGGTCCTGGACTTGGTCCGGGAAGTCCTTGTTCCAGAGGTAACATTTGAGTGCAAACTTGATTGACAGGAATTGAACTAGCAGCAAGAAAACCAGTATGACACGAATAAAATGAGTAAGAGAGAGAGGGTTAGGAGCTAAGGTAGAGGATGGCGATAGAGGTTAGGCCATCATGCAAGCTCTTGTAGGTCATAGTTAAAGAATTTTTTGAGTATAATGGGGAATGGATGGAGGATTTTTAGCAGAGGTGTAATGACCAGATTTGTGTTTTAAGATCACACTGACTGCTCTGTAGAGAATAGATTGCTTACACATGTTGACAGAGGCTAAGGTCTCTCAGCAGAGAGATGTACATAAGCACATACAAAAGATTCTGTATTCAGTTTCTGGGAGTTCTTGAATTCACTGGATCTCTCAAGTTAAAGGACTCAAATTAACCCCTGATATCCTCCACTAAATGGTACTCTAGTTCCTAAGCTTACCAGTGAGTATAATACACTTCAAAACAAAACAAAAACAAAAAACAAAGTTCAGTTTTCCACCTAAAGAATTTGTTGTAATAGCAGAGGCATACAATTTTTGCTAACTTAGAATGCTTTTTATATGGTAGACTCTAAGCTGGGTGCTTTACATACATTATCTTATTCATTCTTCACTGCAATTCAATGAAGGTTGTGCTATTATTACAAACTGGATACCATTTGTACTCAGATTAACTCTTGCTTGATTACTACAGACTTGACCTTTTGTTTGTTTGTTTTGGTAGTGGCTTCATTGAGATGTAATTCACATGCCATATAATTCACCCACTTAAAGTATATAATTCAGTGATTTTTTAGCATATTCATAGAGCTCTGCAGCCATCACCACATTCAGTTTTAGGACATTTTCATCACCTCTAAAAGAAATCGCTTAGCTGTCTCCAGTCATCTCCATCTTCCCTCTCCCCACCCTTCCACCCCTGCCTCCACATTAGACCACCACTAATGTGCTTTCTATCTCTATAGACTTGCCTATTTTGGACTTCCATATGAACGGAATCATAAAATATGTGGGCTTTTGTGACTGACTTCATTTACTTAGCATACAGTTTTCAAGGTTCATCCATGTTTTGGCATAAACCAGTACTTTATTTCATTTTGGTACTATTCCATTGTTTAGATATACTGTACCTTAGTTTATTTGTTTCTCAGTTGATGGACGTTTGGGCTGTTTACTCCTTTTGGTTATTAGGAATAATGCTATTATGAACATTCTAATGTTCTAAGGTTTTAATAACCTGTGATTCTATCCTGTCCTGTAATTCCTGTCTGTAGGAGGGAAGCTTGCTGTTTTTTATTGTTCTGGGCAGGCTTTTGGAAGGGAACAGAATAATTTAATTTGGAAATATTGAAGGTAATCAGAAGCCCTTTATTTATTTATTTTTATCTTTTATTTATATATATATATTTTTTTTTTGAGACCTAGTCTCACTCTGTTTCCTGGGCTAGAGTGCCATGGCGTCAGCCTAGCTCACAGCAACCTCAAACTCCTGGGCTCAGGCAATCCTCCTGCCTCAGCCTCCCGAGTAGCTGGGACCACAGGCATGTGCCACCATGCCCGGGAATTTTTTTCTATATATTTTTAGTTGGCCAATTAATTTCTTTCTATTTTTAGTAAAGACGGGGTCTCCCTCTTGCTCAGGCTGGTCTCAAAAACTCCTGAGCTCAAGCAATCCTCCCGCCTCGGCCTCCGAGAGTGCTAGGATTACAGGTGTGAGCAGAAGCCCTTTTTTTAATTGTTTGAATTCCACAAGGGCTCCTGAGACTCCAAGGTGGGAGTAGGACTTGATCCAATTCTGTTACCCACCCTCACTCGCACAATGAAGCCACTGAGGTACCAGGTGCTTGGGCCTCCCCAGAACCTCCAAATTTAGCACCAGTGATGTTGATAGTGTTTTGACCTTTAACGATCCACATTCTATCTTTTTAAATGACATGATAGATTTAGGCAACTATAAGCATTCTTTTTTTGTATTATTATGGTTAAATATATAATATAAAATTTACCATTTTAACCATTTTTAAGTGTACAGTTCAGTGATACTAAGTACATTCACATTGTCATGCAATCATCACCACCATTTATCTCCAGAACTTTCCCATCATCCCACAGTGAAACTCTGTACCCATTAAACTCCCCATACCTACAGCACCTGGCAACCACCATTCTGCTTTTTGTTTATGAATTTGACTACTCATATATCTCATGTAAGTGGAATCATCCAATATTTGTCCTTTCATGACTGGCTTATTTCATTAGCAGAGTGTCCTCAGGGTTCATCCAGGTGTCATAATTTCCTTCTTTTTTAAGGTCGATAATATTCTATTGTATGTATAGACATTTGGTTATTCATTCATCTGCTGATGGACTTGGGTTCCATCTTTTGGCTGTTATTGCTGCTATGAACACAGGTATACAAGTACCTGTTTGAGGCCCTGCTTTCAATTCTTTTGGGTATATATGCAGGAGTGAATTTGTTGGATCATATGGTAATTCTATTTTTAATATATTTTCTGTATGCAAGCTCCCTGTCATATATATGACTTGCAGATACTTTCTTCCATTCATTGGTTTCTTTCTTCCTTTCTCCTTTCCTTCCCCCTCTGTTGCCAGGGCTAGAGTACAATGGCATCATCATAGCTCACTGCAACCTCAAACTCCTGGGCTCAGGGGATTCTCCTCCCTCAGTTTCCCTAGTAGCTGAGGCATGTGCCACCACGCACCACACCTGGCTAATTTTTCTATATTTTTATAGAGATGGGGTCTTGCTATGTTGCCCAAGCTGGTCTTGAGCTCCTGGCCTCAAGTGATCCTCCCACTTCAGCCTCCCAGAGTGCTGGGATTACAGGTGTGAACTACCTACCATGCCCGGCCTTTTTTTACTTTTTAAAAAAATTCACCTTATGTGATCCACTTTATCTAAGATTATATTACCTTATCTAATGTAATCTTTTTACTTTCTTGGTGGTGTCCTTTGAAGCATAAAAGTTTTTAATCTTGATGAAATCCAATTTACTTGTGTTATCTTTTGTTGTTTGTGCTTTTGGTGTGATAGCTAAGAAACCACTGTCACATTCAAGGTTGTGAAGATTTACTCTTGTTTCTAAGATTTTTATAATTTTAGCTCTTACATTTAGTTCTTGATCCATTGAGTTAATTTTTTTTTTTTTCCTTAAAAAAGGGTCAGGGGCTGTTTGGAGGGTTGTTCACTTGCCTTGTTTGTTTTTGTTGAGACAGAGTCTTACTCTGAAACCCTGGGTAGAGTGCAGTGGCGTCATTGTAGCTCACTGCTGACTCCTGCATCTAAGTGATCCTTCTGCCTCAGCCTTCTGGGTAGCTGGGAGTACATGTACACGCAGCAGTGCCAGGCTGTTTTTTTGTTTTTTCCTTTCTTTTTGGTATAGACAGGGTCTCACTCTTGCTCAGGCTAGTCCCGAACTTCTCAGCTCAAGCGATCCTCCCACCTTGGCCTCCAGAGTGCTAGAATTATAGGCGTGAACGACCGCACCCAGCCGAGTTAAATTTTGTATATAGTGCGAGGTAAGGGTCTAATTTCATTTTTTTGCATGTAGGTATCCATTTCTCCAAGCACCATTTGTGCTGGGATCATTGAATTGTTCGGCACCCTTCTCATTTCTACTCCATTGATCTGTATGTCTTTCCTTATGCCAATACTGTTAACAGAGGGAATGGCTTGAAAAAAACATTTTCTCTTTAAAAATAACCTCCTCTCCTTTTTGAGAACTAAAACCTGTATTCCTGCCTCAGGCCAGTGGTTGGGAGGGGCAAGGTAAGTCTTTTGTTATTTGTGCCAAAGGAGATGGCTCCGCCTGGACCTGGCAGAGGGAGGTCCTGGGTGGAGATCAGGGGATTATCTTCTCAGAGATGGGACTATTTGAATCATCAACTATAGTTGAACAGTAATTGCTTAAAGCTGAGAACCCATCCTTCAAAAGCTCTGTATTTCTGCTTATTTTTAGGACAATGGCATTTCAGACAGGAGTCTCCATCTTCCTCCTTTGCCAGCAGAGAAATACAATTTCTCTTTGCTTCCTCCTCAAACCACTTGTTCTTGTTCTTCTGATGCAGTCTCAAGGAACAAGTGCTGAGCTTTTGGTAACAATACCACACTGTCTTGATTGTTGTAGCTTTGTAATACATTTTAAAATTAGGAAGTGTGAGTCTTCTAACTTTGTTCTTTTCAAGATTGTTTTGGCTATAATGGGTCCCTTGTGTTTCTATGTAAATTTTAGAATCAGCTCATCAGTTTCTACAAAGAAGCCAGCTGGCATTCTAGTAGGGATTGTATTGATTCCGTAGATGAGTTTGGAGAATACTGTTACCTTAATAGCAAACCTACTTTTATTGCTTTGGATATACATGGTCCAACATTCTCATCCCGTAGCTCCTGAGTTTATATGTCCTCAGTTCAAAGGACCATTCCATCTAGTCTTTCAATTTCAGATCAAGTTCCCAGCTTGTATCCTTGCTTTATTCAGATGTAGGAGGGGCTACCAAGGGTTGGATCATGAATTTAAACATTGCCGTTGGGGGCTTATTTCTTGGGTGAAGGGAGGAAGTTCTCAAAAGAAGAGGGTAGGTTTGAGAGACAACATAGAGTTGTCCACCTCACTTTTCACTGATGGAGAGAGTAGTTCAGAGTGGAAATGCTATGGAACACTTGGAGAGTAGTCAAATAGAGCCTTGAGGTATTTCCATAGTTGAGGCTGGAGAGAATAGAAGCCTGCTAAGCAGACAGAGGAGACACAGTTGGAGAGAGAAACCCCTGGAAGTTCAGTATAATGAAAACCTCTTTGGGAGGAAGAAGAGCCTTAGGGTGAGAAAAACTCTAGATTTGATTGGTAGAATTTATATGGTGCTTAGATTTAAGAGCCTGACTGTTAAGCAATGATAAAGTTCAAGATAGTTTAAGAATGTATTGCTCTGCTAGACTAGTGTTTCATTAACTTCAGCCATTCAGGTACTACCTTCATGATTTTTACTACAACAGGGAACTAACTATAGTGTGGTTATTTAATATTTTCTCTTAAATAGCTCACTGTAAAAAATTAAATATACTTTTTTATTTTATTTTATTTTATTTTGAGATAGACTCTTGCTTTGTTGCCCAGGCTAGAGTGCCGTGGTGTCAGCCTACCTCACAGCAGCCTCAATCTCCTGGGCTCAAGCGATCCTTCTGCCTTAACCTCCCGAGTAGCTGGGACTACAGGCATGCACCACCATGCCCAGCTAATTTTTTTCTATATAGTAGTTGGCCAATTAATTTCTTTCTATTTATAGCAGAGACGGAGTCTCGCTCTTGCTCAGGCTGGTTTCGAACTCCTGACCTTGAGCAATCCGCCCACCTTGGCCTCCCAGAGTGCTAGGATTACAGGCGTGAGCCACCGTGCCCAGCCTAAATATACTTTTAAAAGGAAGCTTTAATACACTACTATATATGGAAAATCAGTATAGGCACTTCTGCAAAATGTGATAAGTGTTCCTGGAAATCTATACATTTTGCCAAATCACACACCAAAAATAACAGGGCTCATGAGCAAAATAAGGACAGACCATTTAACACCTATTATTCAATTTAAGAACTCTAAATATAATATGAATTCTATTATAAAATCATAGTTTAAAAAGCACTTTAAATTCCTAATGCATATATACTGCAGTAAATATAGAACTTTATCTTTTAAAAAAGTGACAGTAGTTTGAGATTGTTGAGTTATGGAGAAAAGAGCTGAGTGATAGCATCATCATAAGTGATAGGGGCAAAGCAAGCCTCTTTGCTGGAAGTAGCGAGTGTGAATGGGTGTGATACACTATCTTGGGTTGATTTCTTTTGCACAAAAATGGGGCAGAACAGTGTTATAAGCACTTAAGAAATATATGATCAAAATGAACCTGGAACTGCCAGGAGAATCACACATACTACTAGATTCCTCTGTTGCTATTTTTATAAAACAGAAACAACAGTATTAATTTTTAGTTGTATATTATAGTCTGTCAGTGGCTTTGAGTTTGAGATCTGTTCTTTTTTTTTTTTTAATTAAAAAGGGAGATTAGGAAGTGTTAATTAAAAGATATTAAAAGATATACTAGGCCGGAGTGTGGTGGCTCAGGCCTGGGGGCGAATTGCTGGAGGTCAGGAGTTTGAAACCAGCCTGAGCAAGAGCAAGATCCCATCTCTACTATAAATAGAAAGAAATTAATTGGCCAACTAATATATATAGAAAAAATGAGCCAGGCATGGTGGTGCATGCCTATAGTCCCAGCTACTCGAGAGGCTGAGGCAGTAGGATTGCTTGAGCCCAGGAGATTGAGGTTGCTGTGAGCTAGGCTGACCCCGCAGCACTCACTCTAGCCTGGGCAATAAAGCAAGATGCTGTCTAAAAAAAAAAGATATACTGGCACCAAACTGAGACTTCCTCCTTATCGTAACCTTTATCTGATTGATTCAGTTTTTAGTTTATGTCATGTACACATGTCCCTAAAATCATTTTGTAAACCTAGAATAATATATGGCCCATGCTTTGGGAAACAGTATGCTGCTAGACTATTTTATTCATGTTGTTTGATCACTTGGACTATCTCAAGACCCAACACAGGTCTTACTACCTCCCTCCTCTGTAAGGAAGAGTATACATAAAGAGGCTATAGTGTCATGTAAAACTTTTAAAATGTGGGCTATTTCCTTCCCTCCCTCCTGCTCCTTCTCCTCTGACTCCCCCTCCCCACCAAGAAAAGGAGGGAAAAAAAAGGCATCATGAATGTTGTTGGTGATAGTTTGAGATTGCTAGAAAAGGTCACATAATGATGGATTCTTGTGTCTGCTGTACACTTGTCATCATCCAGGGATTTCCCTCTACTAGCCTTGTGGGGATTTCCTTCACTTCTTTCATGTGTTGGATGTCCTGTTTCTTTTAGACATCCTTGAGAAAGGGATTATGGAAAGTAACATTTTTGAAATCACAAGGGTCAGAAAATATCTCTTCTACCCTCATTGATAGTTTTGCTGGTTATAGTAAACTGGAGATAATTTTCCTTCAGAATTTAGAAGGATTTTTTTTTTAACTCCAGAAGTTTATGTAATCTTCTGGTGCCCCATTATTGTAAAATTTAATGTGCTAGGCATTTGATGGGCTATTTTAATCTGATATAGTTCAAGTCCTTCTGTTGTGGTTTTTTTCCCTGTATGTTTTGGTCTTTATCATCCATGTTGGAGGCTCTCCTAAAATGCCTGGTAATCCTTGGCAATCTGTTTATTTTTAAAAGGATAGGATTAAAAACAATGGAATTATTGAGTGCCTGGATGAGGTTTGCTATCTTTGTTTCATTGTTTCATTGTAAGGTAGAGGACTGCTAGTTTCCTTAGTCAAGCATTCAGTTAGTATAGTTTTCAGAATAGCATCCATGCTCTCAACAGTGCCCAGAATCCCCTAGTCTAGAGACCATTTAGTTTACCTTCTCCAGGAATAAAGACCTGGGACTTCTTATTAGAAGCGGTTGTGAGAGAGCTCTTTGGGAACTAGGCTGTTGAGTTTTACTTTTCTTCAAAGGAGTATAAAAAAACACAAAATAGTCTCAACTTGCTAATGGAAAGCTGACCTAATGTGGAATTCTTAGAAAGGTTACACCCACTAATGTTGGTTGCCGTTATCAATCTCTATCTTTACCCTCTCTAACTTTAGCACCCTTTGTCACTTCTAAGAAAGATGAAGTAGTAGCACAACCTGCCTTTTCCAGGTTAAACCTACCCCCTCCCAAAAAAATAATCAGAAAAAATAGTGACCAACCGCTTCAGAAAATAATCTTAAAAACAAAACCCACCCAAGTTTAGTCTTAAAATATTAAAAACATGACAGTAGCAGCATTCATACATAATTTGTACCTTTTGACCCAGTAATACCTATGCCTAGGGTAGTAAGCAAAACATCCATATACTTGAAGATATTTTAGTTTTTTTGTTTTGTTTTTTTTTGACACAGAGTCTAGCTCTGTCACCTGGGCTAGAATGCTGTGGCGTCAACCTAGCTCACAGCAACCTCAAACTCTGGGGCTCAAGCAATCCTTCTGGCTCAGCCTCCCGAGTAGCTGGGATTACAGGTGTGAGCCACAGTGCCTGGCCTATTTTAGTTCCACTAGAACAAATAAAGCATATCATTGTTTGTAAGATACATTTTTATTTCAAAGATTTTAAAATTTGAAAAAAATGTGTGACTTAAAAATAGATACAAAATAAATCATATCCAACACAGTAGAGTATGATTTGACCAACAGTTATCAGATATTTAAAATTTTATTTGGGCTGGGCATGGTGGCTCATGCCTATAATCTAAGCACTGTGGGAGGCTGAGGCAAGAGGATTGCTTGAGGCCTGCAGTTCAAGACCAGCTTGGGCAACACAGTGAGACGCTGTCTATAGAAAATTAAAGAATTAGCAGGATGTTGTGGCATGCTCTTGTAGTCCCAGCTACTCAGGAAGATAGCTTGAGCCTAGGAGTGTAAGGCTTCAGTGAGCTATGATGACGCCATTGCACTGTAGTCTAGGCAACAGATTGAGACCTTGTCTCAAAAAAATAAATTAAATTTGAAGGAGAATATCGTAACATAGAATTTGGGTTGAGAATGCAGTTGTGTAAAGTGCCTGTGTATGTGGACAAGGATTAGGGCTACAGTTAGCCCCCAAGTCACCAGTGCTAAATAGAAAAAGGTCCCCTTTGTACAGATGTAGCTCTGTGGAAACATAGCTTAGCTAGCAGGACTTCCTCCTTCGTGTGAATTAGGAAGATCCCCTTCCTCTGGGCTGAGCCTGTCTGTGTACCAGGCACATGGTTTAGCAAGTGAAGCATGGGCTGATTTCCCACTCTCTCTCATCTCCTATGCTGGGTGTTCTTGTGATGGGAAGAAGCTATAACAAAATTAAGTGCTTTACAAACACTATTGAACAACATTCATAGTACTCAATGAGGTATTATTATCCTATTTTACAGTTAATTGTTCACCCTAGACATTTTCTGAATTTCACAATTGTATATCTAACTGCCTATGTAGTTTATTTTCAATATAGCAACTGAAGTAATCTTTTTTTTTTTTTTTTTTGAGACAGAGTCTCACTTTATTGCCCAGGCTAGAGTGAGTGCCGTGGCGTCAGCCTAGCTCACAGCAACCTCAGACTCCTGGGCTCAAGCAATCCTGCTGCCTCAGCCTCCCAAGTAGCTGGGACTACAGGCATGTGCCACCATGCCCGGCTAATTTTTTCTATATATATTAGTTGGCCAATTAATTTCTTTCTATTTATAGTAGAGATGGGGTCTCGCTCTTGCTCAGGCTGGTCTCAAACTCCTGAGCTCAAATGATCCGCCCACCTCGGCCTCCCAGAGAGCTAGGATTACAGGCTTGAGCCACAGCGCCTGGCCTGAAGTAATCTTTTTAAGGTGTAAGACAGATGGCATCTCTCTCTGCTCAAAACCTTTCAATGGCTTCCCATTTCCCTTTCACTCAGTAAAGGCAGACAGTCTGTACAGTGACCTACAAGACATTATGTTATCTGCATTGTCCCCGCTCCCCTTAACTGTACTTTTCAATTCATTTAACTTTATGATCTCTTTGCTATTCCTTGTACACAGGGTTTTCACTGCCTGTTCCTTCTCCCTGGAATGTTCTCACAGGTATCTGCAAGTCAAACTCTCTACCTTCCAGGTCTCAACTGTTACCTCTTCATTGATTCCTACTCAAATTTCACTATATAAATTGCAACCTGTCTCCCTTCCCTCAGCACTTACCACCCACTATCATATAATTTATTGTGTTTGCCTCCACTAGAAGATAGGCTTCTCATGTGATCAGGGATCTTTCTCTATTATTCCCTGAGCTACTGTGTTTCCCTGAAAATAAGACAGGGTCTTATATTTATTTTTCCTCAAGAAGACACCCTAGGGCTTATTTTCAGGGGATGTGTTATTTTTCCCTTAAAGCCTCAGCTTGCAGCACGCCAAGGACAGCCGGGACCTGACTGGGGAGCCAACCTTGTTGGTGGGGCTGCCTGCACCTTTCCAGTCACCTCTGGGATAGTAGCTGTCACAATGGGGCAGATGAGAAGAGCTGCTTGTCTCCTTTACCGCTCTGGGAGGAAATGCATGGGTTGTGCAGATACGCTGCGTAGCCACACCCATCACTAGGTCTTATTTTCTGGGTAGGGCTTATATTGTGCAAATGCTTAGAAATCCTGCTAGGGCTTATTTTATGGGTAGGCCTTATTTTTGGGGAAACACGGTAGTAAGTTAAGAAAATTGGTGTGTGGGGAAGTTAAGCAACTGAGCCAAAGGCTGTACAGCTAATAAAAGGTAGAGGTAGATTTTGAGCTGATATCCATGTTTTGTGCCTCAAATATTAGAAGATAATATCCCCCCAAAAATGTTGTGTTAGATGAATAAGATTATAGGTAACTTTATCTTCTCCAAATTTAATTTTTTTTTTTGAAACAGAGTCTCGCTGTGTTACCCACGCTAGAGTGAGTGCCATGGTGTCAGCCTAGCTCATAGCAACTTCAATCTCCTGGGCTCAAGCCTCCCGAGTAGCTGGGACTACAGGCATGCACCACCATGCCCGGCTAATGTTTTTTCTATATATATTAGTTGGCCAATTAATTTCTATTTATAGTAGAGACGCGGTCTTGCTCTTGCTCAGGCTGGTTTCGAACTCCTGACCTCGAGCAATCCGCCCGCCTTGGCCTCCCAGAGCAAATTTAATTTTTGTTTTATTATAAATAAAAGTATAATTAAAAACAGATTACCAGAGTAGAAGGAAAGAGCCAGATATCAGGAAGCTAAAGCAGCCAGCCACAGCTTAAAATCTGGTACCTCACTGTGCTGATCTTACGTGTGTGATGGTGTGATGAAGCCCTGGTAAAACTCGGAATATTCTTAATATTCACATTCTGTTAGTAGTCTTGGCTCTATATCTTACTGGATAACCTTAGATAATTTTACTTAACCTTTATGGTCCTCAGTTTCCTCATTTCCAAAATCAGGGTAATAGTCTCTCTCATAGTGGGTTGTTGGGAGAATTAAATAAGATATATTGTTTATAAAGCACTGATACATGATAAACAGTCAGTGGCTCTTAGCTAATATCATTATCATTGTTCCATCTGCTTAGTTGGTACAGAATTTTCAGAAATTTATTTTTCGGTGGATATGTCTTGTTGCCTAGTGAGTTTTAGCAGGTGTCAAAATAGAAAGCAAACAAATATAATTGTTCACACAGTCAAACAGACTTTGTTAAATATTTGGTTTTTTTCATGGACACTTGCTTATGGTTATAATCTTACATTTTAAATAATAGCCATCATTCCTTAATTTACATAAATTTTAATATTTAATATGTTACGGATTCTACAGCTACCACTGTTCCATTGATTTTGCAATTTTGGTTGACTGCTGTGGGTCAACTGATTAGAAATGATCAGTAGGGGCCGGGGGCAGTGGCTCAAGCCTGTAATCCTAGCTCTCTGGGAGGCCGAGGTGGGCGGATCATTTGAGCTCAGGAGTTCGAGACCAGCCTGAGCAAGAGCGAGACCCCATCTCTACTATAAATAGAAAGAAATTAATTGGCCAACTAAAATATATATAGAAAAAAATTCGCCGGGCATGGTGGCACATGCCTGTAGTCCCAGCTACTTGGGAGGCTGAGGCAGCAGGATTGCTTGAGCCCAGGAGTTTGAGGTTGCTGTGAGCTAGGCTGACGCCACGGCACTCACTCTAGCCTGGGCAACAAAGTGAAACTCTGTCTCAAAAAAAAAAAAAAAAAAAAAGAAATGATCAGTAGGAACTATGAATACAGCTGTTATGACATTTAAAAGTTAGTGAACCATGTAACCTAAGCACAAAGAATGATCTTAGGTTAATCATACATATATGAATAGAGATTACTTTCAGTGTATCCATTAAAGTAGGTATCTTCTACTTTAAAGTAGAAATTTGAATGCTGTGCACTCATATGTTTTTCATAGCACAATTCATAACCGCAAAGATGTGGACTCAACCTATCAGCTGATGAGTAGATAAAGAAAATGTGGTGTGTATGTGTATATATGTGTGTGTGTATACACACACCATGGAGTACTACTTAATAATAAGAAAGAATGAAATAATGTCCAGCAACTTAGGATAATAGCATCCAGTTCTACCCAAGTTCACTTAGGATAATAGCATCCAGTTCTACCCAAGTGAAGTAACTCAGGAAGAGAAAAATAAATGCCATATGTTCTCACCTGTGAGAGCTAAATTATGGTTGTACAATGTCACACAGAGTGATATAATGGATGTTGGAGATTCACAGAGGGAAGCTGGGAGGAGGGCGAAGGATGAAAAATTACCTATGGGGGTGTACATTGTGCACTCCTAGGGTGATGGGTCCAACAAAAGCCCAGACTGCACCATTATACAATATATACTACTTGTAATGGAATTCAACTTGTACCTCCTAATACGAAAGAAAAAGAAAGAAATTTGAATGACAAATGAGGTCACAAAATAACTAATGGTAGCTGAGAAAAGAATGAAGATGTAATATACTGAGTTGTTGAGTCATTACAGTTTTGTAATACTTAACATGAAAACTGGTAGAATTATATGAGGTAGGAGAAATTACTCTTTTTTAAATGTAACATTTAAATATAAGGCAGAATTAGCACACACAAAATTCATTGGTAGGACTAAGGAAGATGCTTTAAAACTAAATGGATCCTTAAAAAATATTGGTCATTCAAGTGCAAGATAATGTATTTTGTGTGTGTAAATGCATTTGGAGGAATTAATGCAAGAGCTCTCCTAGGGATTCTGGGCTTTAGAATTAACCAGTAGCTTTTAAACTTAGTAGCGATCCACACTAACAAGTTTTATGTTTGTGTACCTGAATCAAAGATATCTCAAATAGCACTTACCTGTACTATGTGTGATACATTTAGTTCTATCTTATTTTTAAAGAAAGCTGGTCATGACTTAATGGATCATGCTTCATAGTTTGCAAAAATGCTGAGTTATACTGTAGGAAAGAAAGAGACATGAAATTTTGAAGTTTCTTTCCTAAAGAAGCTGGCTATTATGTAGAAGGTATAAAGAAGACAACTAAAATGAATCTCAAGACAGAGAGCATGTCAGGTTGTTCAGGGACTTGGCCTTTGGCTCATGCTGCATAATTTAGTGCCATGTGGCTTTCTACTCTAGTTTTTTTGTTTGCTTTAAATTCAAATACTATTTAGAATTTATAAGCCTATTTTTCTTGCTATGTTGTCCAAGCTGGCCTTGAACTCCTGGGCTCAAGCAATCCTCCCACCTCAGTATCCCTAGTAGCTGGGACTTCAGGTGCAAGACACCGTGCCTAACTATAAGCCCATCTTTTAATGCGAATACAGAAAAAGTTTTACGCTTTAATTTTCTAAAAAGGAATATTCACGTAGGGAATAAATGTGGTTGAAAGATTATGACAAGTGAAGTATGACAAAAATGGGCATTTTGGTATAGAAAGATATAGTTTTGAAAAGAGAGAGTTTAGACCAGGCGCCCTCAAACTACGGCCCACGGGCCACATGCTGCCTGCCTAGGACATTTATCCGGCTGGCCAGGTGTTTTTGCCGCAGCTGCCTGTCTTGCTTAGCAGCTGACTCGTCCCGGTCCCACAGTGCACACTCTTCAATGGTCTGAGGGATAGTGAACTGGCCCCCTGTTTAAAAAATTCAAGGACCCCTGGTTTAGACTATAAAAATCATGAATTATATGATTAAAGCAAATATATCCTCAAACTCCATGTGGCAGAATGACACATGAAGCCAATAAAAGGCAAATTTTTTGGTGAATCTGTAGAAACTACCACCCTCAGAAATAATGTAGGCTACAAAAAAATAAATTCAGAGAAATTTATACCAACTCATGATAGATAGACACAGAGTGGGTGACTACAGAAGGCTAACATATCTAGCAATTATGAGTCACCACCTCCTTTTTCTTCTTCCTTTCTTTCCTTTTTTTTTTTTTTTTTTTAACAGCCCAGCAAACTAGGAAGAGTCATCCTCTTCCTTGTATCACAGAACATCCCCTGGTGTCTTTCAGAGATTTGCTGTGCAATTAGGCCCATGGTGGTGATTCTTTAATGGAATAGTATCCAAAGTGGAAGAAGGCAGAGTAGGGTAACATCTAGGTTTTTTTTTTTTTCCAGTCCATCTTTTAATTTTTTTGAAAAATTCCTGACATTACAGAACTAAACTGAAATGTATTAATACTCCACTCTTACATTTCCATGACAAACAGAAAATTCATGAGCCAAAAAAAAAAAAAAAACAAACAAACAGGGAAAAGCTTATAAAACTAAATATAGATCTCAGCATTTAACAGCTGAACAGAGAAAGGAATTAAAACGTTTTAATTAAAAAATCACGAGTGGATGATAAAGTGTGTAGAAACTGAAAATTTACAAACTATTTAAAACCTGGGATCGCTGACTGTTCAGAAACTACACAGATGGATCATGGGTGGTGGTGAACAGCAGAAAGGGATAATGGATGAATCTGCATTGTTCTAGCTGCTCCCCATGCCACCCGTCTCCGAGGAAAGCCTGACATTGATTAGATATTGAGCCAGGCTAATGCTGGCAGCAGATCCAGTGATGGTGACCTGCCTATCAGTAGATCCTTCCACTGGGTTCGCAGTTTTGATCTGCGCCCCAGACATCTGACGGATCTCACTGATTTTGGCGCCTTGATGCCCGATTATGCAGCCAATCAAATCGTTTGGAATGGTGAGTTCATGAGAAGTAGTCTGAGCAGATGCATCCAAACCTGCACTGAATCCGGTGTTGCCATGCGTCATGGGAAAATGAGACTGTTGCATTGCCAACTGGTGCAGCTTGGTCAAATCTGGCTGTGGAATGGCATACTGTCCTTGAATGGTATAGGCCTCTAGAGGTGGTCCCTCCAGGTCAGGGTTGAGGCACATGGACGGGGTGGTGTGGGGAAAGCTCGCACTGTCGCTGCCTGTGCTGTACCTGTCCTGACCACCTGCAAAGATGACCGGAGAACTGGACGGCTTGGGCCGGTACGGGATGGTCACGCCCTTCGGGGGGGACTCCAACATGACCACGCAGATCTGTTTGACACACTCGATGGATTGCGGAATGCCAGCAATAGTGATGGCCCGCTTAGTTGAGTTGGGGAGCGTATCCCCTGCCACCTGGACCTGAGCGCCTGTACTCTCTCGTATTTCCTTGATCTTGCAACCACCTTTTCCAATGAGAGAGCCACATTGACTAGCAGGGACCACCAGCCTCAGGGTGACCGGGGGTCTGCTAGCAGCTGTGCTATTGGTCATAGAGCTGCTGATGTCCTCTTCCAGTTTGTCAATGATCATAGCAAAGGCTTTGAAGATGGCATTAGTGGGTCCAGCCAAAGTGATAATTCTCTCAAGACAATTCCCTTCTGAGATGTTGATACGTGCACCACTCTCTTCCCGCATCTTCTTAACTGATTCTCCTTTCTTTCCAATGATACTGCCAACTTCCTTTCCATGCATAAGTAGCCGGATGGTGAGAGTGACATTTAATCCACCTTCAATCACACCGGTGTCCATGTCGAGCACTGTTCTGGGGAGCTGGACTTTGAGTGGTCAAGTCTTTGGTCACTGGTGGGGGTGAAAGCCAAAAACTGCAGGCGCGAGGCGACTGAGGGGAAAAGGGGAGCGGGCGGGAATGGGAAGGGCGGGAGGCCGGGGGCGGAACAATAGGGGCGGGCGGGAAGGCGAGGGGGGCCCCGCGGGTGGGCGGAGGAGGAAAGGGGGGTGGAGGAGGAGGAGGAGGAAGGGGGAAAGAGACCCTGAGGCGGGTGGAGGGGGGGCGGGAGAGGGCACAGGCTGCGGCTGCTCCGGCTGCTGCCTCTGCTGGTCTCAACATCTAGGTTTTTTGATTTTTGAAGCATTTGGTGATGGTTGGTGGGAGGTAGTCTGGAGTACAGAGGAAAGCAGCTTGGAACCAGTTGAACCTGAATTCTAGAATTCAGCTAGAATGATTCATTTTAAGTAAATTGTATCCTTCTGAAATAATTTATAGAATTTAGCTATCACAATAAATGAAATTATGAATATGCTCTGTCTTTTCTGGCACATAAAATGTAAATGTTTAGTCTATAGAATATAGATTCTCAGACATTTTTGCCAAATGTATAATGTCTGGGAACTTTTGTAGTAATACAGCTAGTATTTTGTATATGTGAAGAGAGTTATAAAAAATTTTTTTTATCATTGAACAGAAATGAGATTTTACAATTTGTTTCCATATAAAGTTTTTGTTGCCAAAGTTATCTTCAATGACATACTTAACTATGCTCTTTTAAACAATACACTTTTACGTAGGGGCTGAAAAAGTTGGATAAATACCAAGAAATGCTTCACGAACATTTTAAATTTATCTTTTTTTTGACGTTTGGTTTACTTTTGACATTATACAACATATAGTAGTCGTTTGAAGTGTTTTATTTATTTATTTTTATTTTATTTTTTCAAGTTCTCATACAGCTTGACTTTGAAGTGTTTTAGAATGTAATGGTGACAGATAGATGGCATAGACCTCAGTCCTACATTATGGAAAATGATCTACAGTTTAGCAGTAAAGTTCAATAGTTTTTCTAGTTCAATATAATATAAAAATGTAAAATACTCCCCACTTAAAGCTTAAAGGATTTATTTTTAAAAAGTTCATTCAAGTTAGGCATGGTGACACATGTCTACAATCCCCAGTAGGCTGAGGCAGGAGGATTGCTTGAGCCCAGGAATTGGAGGGATTTGCCTGGGCAACAGAGTGAGACCCCATCTCTTTAAAAAAAAGTTTGCTCAGGGAAAACAAAATAGGATTTTTCATAACTTTAGGTGTATTTTTTCCTGTACAAAGCAGTCTGTATAAATATTCTTTTTTTTTTTTTTTTTAAGAGATAGAATCTCAGTATGTTGCCCAGGCTGCAGTGCAGGGACACCATTGTAGCTCACTGTACCCTTGAACTCCTGGGCTCAAGTGATCATCCTGCTTCATTTCCCAAGAGGCTGGGACTGCAGGTGCATGGCACCACACCTGGCTGGATAACTATTCTTTAAATCAGACCTTTCACCAGTGTATTGGGGCAGCATCCTTTCCTAGGAGGTCTTTTTAAAAAACCAGTTGTGCTTTAAATTTTCCCAGTTTTAGTTAATATGGCTTTGGGTTTGAGGTAATTTATAGTTTTTTGATATTATAAACAATGCTGCAGTAAATATCCCTGTGTGTTTGTGTAGTGCTGGGTGTTTTTTCTCTTGTAGGATAGATCATCAAATGAAATGTAAATTTAAATCTTTAAATAGTTTATAGACACTATTAGATTGTTAGACTATTGTGGTTTAAACTCAGCAATAGAGTGAGAGGGTAGATTGCCTTCAAATGCTTGTGCTGGATATTTTTAGTCTTTTAATTATTTATATTTTTCTTTTTTTTAATTATCCCTCCCTTCAGTCTTTTAAATTGTACAGATCTGATACTAAAAATAGTATTTTAGTTTTTAATTTGTATTTTTCTACTTTATATAAATATATATGTTCAGTAGCTTTGTATTTCCTGTCTGTGAATTTAATTCCCTGGTTTTTTTCTGTGGCATTGTTCATCTTTCTCTTATTAGTTTTCAGGAATTCTTTGCACGTTATGAATAGTAATCCTTTACAGTGAAATATATATCTTTTTAAATGATTGATTTCTTTCAGCACAGTGAATTTTTCCATTCGTGAAAGAATGTATTTATTTTTAAAACTTTTCTATTGAACTGTGAAAGATCTTTCACATTGAGAAGTGGATTTCTACTTTGGTCTATCTAGTTTTCGTATATGTCTAGGTGTGTGTATATGTGCATATGTGGGTGTATATATTTTTTTAACATGGAGCATTTAAATCAGATCAGAGAGATCACAATGTTGGAAGCCAGATCTACGTGTACATTTGAGAACAGTATCAATAGAATTTCTGAATGTCTCCATTTGAGGTTGAAGTATGTTGCTGCTATATGATCTTTTTAGAAGATACCTTTTTCTTGTTTTCAGGTGTCTGCCCTTTAGTAAATTGATTAAGGAATGTCTTAGTATAGAGTTTTCTGTGATGAACAGGTTAGAGGTATACCCCTTCTGCCCTGGGGTAACTGGACCTTGGCCTTGGAGTCTTTAGGCTTGTCACTTCAAGCCAGAACAGCCTTGTCTGCTTACTTCAGCATGTCTTGCAAATATAATCCATTATTTTGTATGAGTATGGTGATATAAAAAGATTAGGAAGCACTGACTTGGCATGCTTCTTAGCCTGTCGCCTGTGGTTCTTTTTTCTTCATTTTTGACTTGTCTGTGAAATATTTTTTGGAAATAATGCTATTATAGAAGTTTTTCTGGTTAATTTAAGCAGAAGATATCACTTATTAAAAACACACATACTATTATTTTCACATTACTTTTTATATATATATTTTGAGACAGAGTCTCACTTTGTTGCCCAGGCTAGAGTGAGTGCTGTGGCGTCAGCCTAGATCACAGCAACCTCAAACTCCTAGGCTCAAGCAATCCTCCTGCCTCAGCCTCCCAAGTAGCTGGGACTATAGGCATGTGCCACCATGCCCAGCTAATTTTTTCTGTATGTATTAGTTGGCCAATTAATTTCTTGTTTTTCACTATAAATTTTAATCTATGATATAAAATGTTACCCAAAGACACAATTGAACATCTTGTTATTTCTTGCTATTTATAGTAGAGATAGGGTCTCGCTCTTGCTCAGGCTGGTTTCGAACTCCTGACCTCAAGCAATCCACCCGCCTCGGTCTCCCAGAGTGTTAGGATTACAGGCGTGAGCCACCGCGCCCGGCCTATATTACTCTTTATATTCTTTATATTATATTCTTGGGTTAAATGCTTTTGTTCTGGAATTATAATTATTTTTCTTTCTTACCAGGTTAAAGGATTGTTTAAGCTGCATCAATGGAGCACATACAGGGGGCTTGGAAGACGATCAGCAATGGTTTTGGATTTAAAGATACGGTGTTTGATGGCTCCAGCTGCATTTCCCCTACAATAGTTCAGCAGTTTGGCTATCAGCGCCGGGCGTCAGATGATGGCAAACTCACAGATTCTTCTAAGACAAGCAACACTATCCGTGTTTTCTTGCCGAACAAGCAAAGAACAGTGGTACGTGAACATGCCTCATAGGAAATTTAAGCTATTTCTCTGCCTATAGAAAACATTATGGATTATGTTGCCCAACTTATAGACAGGCAAAATCTTCACTGTTACTTAGGGTCTTTATTAATTGGTTTTCCAGTTGCAAGTTTTATCTCTTTATAATGCTGTTCCTTCCATACCTCCTACTTTTTTCTACCTCTTGGCCTTCCTTCTATTATTACTCTTGCCTGGAATGTGTTCCTTTCTGCCACTTTATCTAAATATTAGGTCATTAAATATGAAATGTCCGATTTTGAAACAAGAAGCAATATAATTAATCAAAGTGTGTGCCTAAACTATCGACACAGTTTTGCCATCTTAACAGTAGCTTGCTTATGCCAGCAGCGAAGAAGCCTGGAGAGTGAGTGGCAGTGAAATCACAAAAGACATTTTCCATGCCTTGTTGAGAATTGAATATTTTTCTTGCAAGAAGTGGTCCAAAGCCTGGAAGAAGTGGTAGTCAGTTGGTGCAAGGTCTGGTGGATATGGTGGATGACAGAGAGTTTCCAAGTCCAGCTTCTATAGTTTGAGCAGCATTGTTTTTTGCAACGTGTGGTCTTGCAAGAGGATTGGTTTGTCTCTATTGACCAATCTCAGCTACTTAATCGCAAACATTGTCAGCAGTTGGTCCAATTGGTTGCAGTAGACATCTGTACTTGATTGACCAGGTTTCATGAAGTTGTAGTGGATGATACCAGCTCTAGACCACCAAACAGAAACCATTGGCTTTTTTGATGAATATTTTGTTTTTGGACTGTGTTTTGACACTTCATCTTTATCTAACCATTGTGTTAAACACTTGGGATTGTCATAAAAAATCCATTTTTCATCACATATGACAATACGATGTAGAAATGGTTTGCATTTATATTGTGACAGCAAAGAAAGGCAAGTTTTGAGACGATTTCTTTTCTGAAGCTTGTTTAATTCATATGGTAACCATCTATCCAGCCTCTTTATCTTGCCCATTTGTTTCAAATGGTTCAATATTGTTGGAATAATAATGTCAAACTTGGCTGCTAATTCACACGTAGGTCGAGATGGATTTGCTTCCAGTATAGCTTTTAGTTCAGCATCACATCATCATCCACCTTTGTCTTGGGTCACTTATGTGGCTCATTTTCAAGATTAAAATCACCAGAATGGGCCGGGCGCGGTGGCTCATGCCTGTAATCCCAGCACTCTGGGAGGCCGAGGTGGGCGGATTGCTCAAGGTCAGGAGTTCGAAACCAGCCTGAGCAAGAGCAAGAGCAAGACCCCGTCTCTACTATAAATAGAAAGAAATTAATTGGCCAACTAATATATGTAGAAAAAATTAGCCGGGCATGGTGGCGCATGCCTGTAGTCCCAGCTACTCAGGAGGCTGAGGCAGAAGGATTGCTTGAGCCCAGGAGATTGAGGTTGCTGTGAGCTAGGCTGATGCCATGGCACTCACTATAGCCTGGGCAACAGAGCGAGACTCTGTCTCAAAAAAAAAAAAAAAAATATCACCAGAATGGAACTTCTCAAACCATCGATGTATATAATACCATGAATGCACTGATGTGCGTTCATTAGCTATATCCTTCCCAAATGCTTCGTTGATATTTCGAGCTGTCTGCACTGCATTGGTTACATGACCGAACTCATATTCAAAAATAACATGAATTTTTGTCTTATCCATGGTTTCACAAAACTTGCTTTAAAAAACAAAAAATTTGAAAGATAATCACAAGCCAAAATGTATGTTTGAAAGAATGAGGATGTACTTTCACAGTTAAAAAAAAACAAACAAAAACCCAAGAAGTGTCAAAATGAAATGTCAGAGATATCAACTGTCAAACTTAATACTTAAGGTAATAATCGGATATTCTATACTTAATAACCTAATTGTACATGTTTATGGGTATATTCCAAAGACTTTTCTTTGTAACATCTCCTTAGGCCTTTCCAGCTAATTAAAAAAAAAAAAAAAGACATTTCTTCTATTAAAGCAAAATATTCATGTAAGGTTTTTGATATTATAATCAAGTATAAAGAAGAAAATAAAACTACTTAAAAAATTATTTTGGTATATATCATAGGTCCAAGAAAAGTCTGGAGGCAGCTTAGAAATCAGTATCATCTTTTTCAGAGCACTGGCATCCCAGTTATTTCTGTGTAGTTTATTTTTGTAGTACCAGTGACAGGTTCATGTTGGCATCATATCAGCCACTGGTTTTCTGATATAAAACCCCAAGTTTTCTAAGAACTTAGGCTCAAAAAGTTTTCTCCTGTCTTTGGATTAAACAAACAAACCAAAGAAACTAAAAACAACCTACCCGGTCAAAACAGAAAAGTGAAATTGTACGATTTTGCTTGTGGAACAATTAAGAAAACCTTAGCTCAAAACGTCCATGCCTTTTCCTTCCCTCTCTCCCTCCCCCCCCCCCCCCCTCCCCCCCCCCCCCCCCCCCCCCNCTCTCCCTCCCTCCCTCCCTCCCTCCCTCCCTCCCTCCCTCCCTCCCTCCCTGCCTGCCTGCCTGCCTGCCTGCCTTCCTTCCTTCCTTCCTTCCTCCCCCTCTTTCCTCCCCCTCCTTCCTCCCTTCCTCCTCCTTCCTTCATTCCTTCCTTTATTGGCCATATTAATCTTCCTTACAAAAGTTTTTTTATTTTATATTTTATTAATAAATCAATTTAATTCTCTTCTTTATTTATTTCTTTTTGGCAAAGACCTCACTGGCAACACAAAAGTTTTAAGTTATCTATAAGTTCTTAGAATGTCAAAGAAGAGAAGAAAAACTGACTGAGTTTAAGGGGTGTGGCGGGAGCAGCAACTTGGCAACAATTCCTCAGTTAATGTCACGTGTTCAGGCATCTTTTTTTCTCCAGTAAAATTTTGTGCAACTCATCTGCATCCTTGCTAGTTTTTACCCAAATTAACATGGTAACTGGGGTAGTGGCATTCTTCTCATCAACAGGTTTGGAACACAGACAATAATAAGTATGTTATTTTTCCCTGTTCAGGGACATGGCATATTGGGTGGAATCAGAACATTCAGCAATATGTTGCCTAAATTGGTGTCCACGCATACCAAAAGCTGTCTTCTGGTTTGCTGTAGGTTTTAAGTGCAGAGTACCTACTCCTTTCTCTTTAAATTCATTGTCTTTCTTGTAAAATAGTTTACACTTTTTGGAGTAAAAAGCATCCTCTTCTTTTACTTCAGTAACTACTACTTTGGGTGGTTCCTCATTCTCTTCTTCAACTCCACCTTTGCATTCATTACTGCCACCTTCTGCTTGGCTCTCCAGTGTTTTAGTGGAAAGTGGTGAAGAAACTGGCTTACTCTGGGTAGTATCTTTGCCAAATAAACTGGAGTTTCCAGAGGAGAATTAAAATCCAGCCATGGGGCCAGAGCTTAGTGAGTCTAAAACAGAGCTATCAATTTTCTTGCCAGAATTAAACGAGACACTTGTTGCTCCTAGTGACAGGTCCATCTTCTTTTCAGACACAACCTCAGTCTTCTTTTCAGATGTATCTTCAGTTTTGTTGCCAGAGAACAAAAATGATGACTCTTGCTGTAATTTTGTTGAACCACATAGGGAAGGAGACTGCGTTTCAGCCAACGTTGGCTTCACTTTGAGAATTATTACTGACACTGTTTCCGTGTTGCTGTTCAATGTTTGCTAAGTATTTCTCATAGTCTTTAAAGATGGGTGTGAGGTCACAGAGTAGGTTTGCATTCACGTGCTTCACTATCCAGTCCCGGACAGAGCAGTTCAAGGCAGCCAACTGCTTGTTATAGGTGTTGCTGGCGTAGGCTTTGCTAGAAGCAGCAAGGCCAGAGGAGGAAGGCTGTTGACTGTCACCATTAGTTTTGGGATTTGAAATCTTTTTATCAACCAAGGTGGTAGGGCCATTTGCAGCAATAGAACTGAAAGCTGCCTTGGTCTCTGTTGCCACCCTTGCACTGGTGAAGGGAGGGGTGATAGCTGTGCTGTTTCCATTTGACAAACAGTCCTTCCAGAGGGTTCCCTCCAGTGCTACTACCAAATCCAGAAAACCCTCCTCCTCCAGAAGGTACGACCAAACCTTTAAAGGCTCCTCCGCCATTAGATTCAAATCCAACATTTCTACGCTTTGCTTTATGGCTCTATTCTCCAGGACTTCCTCACTGGCCACTGAGAATGTTCCTACTTCTTCAGCTTCATCTTTTTGATCCCAGTTCCTGTCTGTCAATTCCTTTTCATCAGTTCTTTTGGTCATTTTATCAAACCTCCCAGGTGACCGCCGCGGGCGTTGGAGGCGGCTGCTGGTCGCCCAGCTGCGTGCTCAGAGGACTTGGTGCTCAGCAAGCCCGGAGTCTCAAACACCACATCCCTGGGCTCGTCTCTGTGCTTGGCGGAGAGGTGGGAGCCCTGCACTCAGCCGGGGACAGCTGGGACAATGGCGCTGCACATGCCCCAGGCCCCATTTTATAACTCGAATCTACCCCCAAAACGAATGGGGGGGGAGGGAAGAGAGGAAAGAAACGCCCGCCTTCAGTTCCCTCCATTCTTTGTTTAGCATCAGTGCATTGTGTTTATTATCTGTATACTCAGGTGAGGCAAGGTTCTGAGGTTGTGAACTCCAGTCCAGTCTTCTCAGTTTGTGTCTAACAATTTTAGTCTTCACAGTTTGCTAAAGAATTTCCTTGTACTTCTTTTGTGGACCCAAGGAGCCTCCTAATTATAGTGTATACTTAGGTGCATTTTGAACTGAAGGCAAAACTCAAAAGACTAGTTAAAATTTGAGTAAATTTATTTTTGTCCCCTTCCTAAAAATGAAGGTTTTATGGCTGGCAGGATAAAGTCATAGTGATCCTCTGTATTTGAACAGTGGTCTTTTGTTTGCAAAGTGATTTTACCTACTCTTTCTCATTAATTTTCTTTCTGACCTTAAATTGAGAGGTCAGGTAGGAAGTGTGAGTGTTATGGGAAGCCGAAGACCATCTGCTGCTGCTTCTGGATGTTGTCGAGACTTATCTTCTCCATCCCTATCTACTACCAGTTTGCCCAGAAGGCTTGGAGACTTAATTTGGCATAGTGATTAAGTGTATGGACCTTTAAGATAGCCAGACCCAAATTTAAATACTTGCACTGCCTTTTATTAGCTGTATCATGTAGGCAAATTCCATAATATTTTGAGCCTCTGTTTCCTGATCTTTATGAAGTGAGGATTATGCTCAGTACAGTGGCTGATTCATAAGTGAAATGGTAGTTGTATTTCTGAGTTTTTTATACATCTGTGTAGTTCTTGACAGCCTTCATTTGAGCACAGCTGGTGGTTGGGAACCAACAATTTAGAAGCTTGACTTCTATGGCTTATGATATGGTTGTAGCAGAATAGGTTAGTTTCTTTTATTTCTTTGGCCAGAGATAGACCATCTATCCCTGGAAGAACCAGCTTCTTTACCAGACATCTAGCTTCAGGGGAGCAATGGAGGAGGGAGGAGCCAGGTGAGCACCATCAGTCAATCAGCTCTTTCTACTCATCCCCAGGTTGCTTCACGTCTGGAACCCAGAGTGACTGGGTTCCAGAAATAATTAATTGATTTCAGTGTGTATCCATAGGGGATTGTAAAGAGGAGAATGAAAGAGAGAGTATCTGATTTAAATAATTTTAGATGTAATAATAGGTAGTTTTTTGAGTGATTCTTGTCATTTTTTCTAAACATACGTGCCTCATTGATTATCTTCCTCCTTCTTCCATGAGTGAAGACCACTACCATTAGATTCACCTGATAAGCAGTTTAAAATACAGATTTATTCTGTATGAATGGGCTTCATTATAGATGAAATGGATCAGAATCCTTGGATGTATTGGAGGGGGAGATGGAATCTATATTTTTACAAGTTCCTCAAATGAGTCTAATGCCAGCGAAATTGGGGAACCTTACTGGATTAGAGGCTATTTAAAGAACTGTCCAACTTGGACTCTGTGACTTTTAAGGAAGATTGATGATATAACAGATATAATTTTACAGCTTTGAAAGCATTGCTACACAGTATTTGATGCAGGTCTTCATTCTCTAAGTGTATGAGTACTTATTACTCTTCATTTCCCTCATTCTTGGTGCCTTCATAGTGCAGATCAGTGTAAGTATATCTCACTTGTTTTGTTTCTGAAAAGCTAGACATTAGCAAGATCTTTAAAATAAATTTATTATGGAGCATTTCTGCAAAAAATATGAAAATTAGCTGAGTGTTAGTGCCTATAGTCTTAGATACTTGGGAAGCTGAGGCAGGAGGTTCACTTGAACCCTGGAGTTTGAGGTTGCAGCAAGCTATGATGATGCCACCGCACTCTAGCCTAGGCAATAGAGTGAGACCTTATCTCAAAAAAATTTATTTTAAAAAGTAGAAAGATTAGAATAATGAATCTGCTGTATCCATCACCCCGTTTCAACACTTAGCTAATCATGGCGGTCCTGTTTAATCTGTGTTTCCACTCACTCCTTTCCATTTATTTCGACACAAATTCCAGATATCATTTATCTGCACTATTTTGGTATGTACAAGGAACCTTTAAAGAATGTTAATTTTATTTATTTATTTTTAAAAAGGTAATTCATTTGTATGAGTCAGAGTGTTGGGAGACCTCTGCCCCTAGCTCCCCAGTTCTTTTTCCTCAGAGGCTTCCTATGATAAAGAAATCCTTATCTATTTGAAGAATCAGTTGGTTTCCTCTTACCCTGTTGTTCATGACCTTTCCTTTTTTCTGCGTATTAGAAGAAATGATAAACCACCCAAGGAGGCTATCACAATCTCCAAAGGAGCTTTTTTAATTTGGAAAAACCCTTTTTCTTTCTTTCCGATGATTGATCCCCCTGGAGAATGTTTCTCTCCCACTCTCATCATCTCCTGAATTTATCTGTTCTACAAGTTCAGATTTTTCTATACTGTACTCTTTTAACATGGGGGCCCATCTTTGTGCTTCAAAGATCATTTCTAGGCAGATAAGTCCTCATCGGTTGCCAGCAATAACAAAATAAAGCCTTGTGAAAAACTTCTTACCTTGCCCTTCACTGATATTTTCAAATTCCTTAGGCTCATACTCACTCCCTTCTGTCCCAGACTGTTTTGTTATCTCTGCTTTACATTCAAATACTGTGCCTTGATTTGAAGCCTAGTAACTGGGCAGGCCCAGATACTTCTATCCTGTTTCTTAGGACTTTTCCCCTGTTTTAAACCAGCTAGAGAAAGATTGGCTGGATTAGCATTTAGATGGCAGGACTAAAAACACTATGGGCCTGTTGGATTTCTGCTTTCCTTCCTCCTCCCAGTGCACATATGTACGTACACTCACCTCCTTCTGAGAAGGGACCTGGATGGCTGCTGTCAGCTGTTACACTTTCAGCCAGAGGAACTCTGCTGTAGGTAGTTCACAAACACTGCAAATCTACATTCTCCTTTCATTGCTGGTTGCACTGGCTCTAGTTGTCTTATTTTGATTAACTTTCTTGGCTTTGAAAACAAAATGTGGAGGGCTTTTATCAAAGCTCTGGTATCTTAGTTGAAATTTGTATGTAGCTGCCGTTACTTACGAGTGCCCCGGACGCTCACTCTCCCACTAGGCTGAGTACCGCCTAGCTCCTGAGGTCAGGGCTAGGGAAGTATGGAAGGCCATGCACTGCTAAGGCTACCTGGTATGGCGTGCACACACATTTAAACTAACATTGGTGTTTATCCCTATAGCAGGGCTAAAGTTTTATTTCTTCCACTTCCCGCTAGTCCTTCCTAGTAGGAAGTACATGTGAGATGGAATTTTTGTTAGGGAGATCAACCATTTTGTTGAAAGTAGGTTGGAATACAAATTTTTTATCATAAAAACTTATGTTTGTTTATAGGCCAAATTGGCTTATTTTCCTTTCTGGTAGATGTTCATTTTGTATATACATTTCAGTGAGTCAAACAAAATAGAGATGTATAAGGGGAAAGTTTATTATTTTATCTTTTTTAACCACTATCTCCTGATGTGTTTGTGTGTGTGTGTGTGTGTGTGTGAGACAGATTCTTGGCTCTGTTGCCTGGGCTAGAGTGCCATGGTATCAGCCTAGCTCACAGCAATCTCAAATTCCTGAGCTCAAGCAACTCTCCTGCCTCAGCTGCCCAAGTAGCTGTGACTACAGGCGTGTACCACCATGCCCGGCTAATTTTTTTTTCTATTTTTAGTTGATTATCTAATTTATTTTTAATTTTAGTAGAGATGGGGTCTTGGTCTTGCTCAGGCTGGTCTTGAACTCCTGACCTCCAGCAATCCTGCCTCAGCCTCCCAGAGTGCTAGGATTACAGGCGTGAGCCACCACACCCGGCCTATCTCCTGATGTTAACAGCTGGATGTGTATCTTTCCACACTCATACAATATATATAAAAATATAATTATAGGGTTTTTTTTGCTTTAAAGTAATTTTTGTATTCTGAAAAATTGTTTCTCCCAATCAATATGTCGTGGACTTCTCTCCCTCCAGGTCATTATAAGTATTATAATACAATGACTACATAATCGACATAAAATCAATGTTCCATACTTTATTCAAGTGCTTACCTATTGTTGGACATTCGGGGTTTTTCCTCTGTGTGTGTCTGTGTGTTTACCATTACAGTCAATGCTGTCGTAAATGGTCTACCTGTACCCTTATAGACTCGTGCATTTATTCCTGTGCTTACCTTTCCAAGAGGTGCTGCAGCTTGTCTTGGTCCTAAAGGTAGTCCTTTGCTTGTAGGTCAACGTGCGAAATGGAATGAGCTTGCATGATTGCCTTATGAAAGCACTCAAGGTGAGGGGCCTGCAACCAGAGTGCTGTGCAGTATTCAGACTTCTCCAGGAACACAAAGGGTAAGAATTCAGAAGTCAGTTAACTCCTCCTTCAGATTAGTGAGGTTCTCCTACCTTCAGATAATAACTGTTTCCTTTTTTTTTTTTTAACAAGTGCTAGATTCCTATAGAGTATTGTATGTTCCTATACCCTTGTTTATAAAGAGACAAATCGGAAAAATAAGGTGCTAAGAACTTGAAATTATTGCTTGTACATTGTCTTGAAAAATAAAATACATGTTAGGTGTTGACTGTGTTTCCATGGATGGAAACAGTAATGTTAGGTCCCATTTCTTGAAACAGAGTTTTTTCTTTGTGTTTGCTATAATGTATTACATAGAGTGGGTACTCAGAAAGTGTTTGCATTATTATTTATAGTTACAGAATGCTATCCTTAGAATATTGACCCTTGTCATTCACTCACTCATTTTTATTCAGTTTGATGGGCACTGAGTCTCTGTTTGATAGACACAGGACCAAAAGAAGCAGAAGAATTTTGGCTTCAGGGAAGACTTATAGTTTATCCTATTTCTGATAGGGGTGGCAAGATGGAAGCATTTATTCAAAGACTAGGAGTAATATCCCATAGCAGAAGTGCTATTTGTAATTATCCATTATGCATTATTTTCCCCCTAAAATATGGGGAAACTTTTTAGGAGGTTCTTTTAACTTTACCCTCTTGGAAAGTGGCACTTATGTCATTGATCTTTAGCTTAGCATCTTTCATGTTTCAAGGAGTTCCTCAGTTTGCAAAAATAGTCCAGGGAATGAATCTACTCCAAGGGGTGATCTTAATTCCTCTCAGTTTAGGAGGCAGTTTGTCGAAGTGCAAATCTTTGAAGCATATGTCAGCTTTAGCTGGTTGTAGCTCTAGGTTGGTCCCCAAGCCAATTCATAGTGCTCCTTAAGGATTAGAGAGATTCTGAGACAGTGGGGGCTTAATCCACTCATCTCCAAAGTTGTTGTATTGGTTTGGAGCTACCCTGGGTTCTCTCTTGGACAGACAAGCACCTGCAGATTGATCAGAAAATAGCACTTCCCTCCTTTTCTTCACTGGAGTAAGCAGGACTTTGCAGTGATATGGAATTTCCCATAGCTTGTAGGGGATTTATATTAAGGTGTGTATTATTTACTATTAGATAACCAGAAAAATGGCTTGAATAGACTTCTGCTAGGTGATGAGAGAGGTTTGAATGGAGTTATACCATGTTTCCCCAAAAATAAGACCTACCTATAAAATAAGCCCTAGTAGGATTTCTAAGCATTTGAACAATATATAAGCCATACCCCGAAAATAAGACCTAGTGATGGGTGTGGCTATGCAGTGTATCTGCACAACCCATGCATTTTGTTGTGCAGCAGTAAAGAAGATGAGCAGCACCTTCTCATCTGCCCATGAGAGCTCTGTTGCTCAACAGGAGAGATTGGGGTCAATGGTTCTAAAGGAAATAGAGTTTCAAGAAATTCAGGATGAAATTCAGGGTTTGGAGAGTTATGATGATGTTCCAGAAGAAGACGACTTAACTATATTTGAATAAATGTAGATTGTTGTACTGTACTTAAAAAAAAATAACACATCCCCTGAAAATAAGCCCTAGGGTGTCTTCTTGAGGAAAAATAAATATAAGACTCTGTCTTTTTTCCAGAGAAACACGATATATGTTATTCTCTTTTTACCTGAGAATACTTTTCCTTCAGGAATAGGCCAGATTAATTGGACAAGACACGAGAAAGGAGTTGGGGATTACTTTTTTTGTTATATGTATTTAATTTTTTGTCTTGTTTATTACTCTAGGCAAAGAAAGAGTGGTTTTAGAGTAAATTTTAAGACAGTTATGTCTCCCATTTACTTATATACCCTGCAACTCTACAAATTAGAGTCTATTATTAATAGAAAAGTACGTTTCATTTGTGGTTCCTTTATCTGTTTTCTAGATTGAAGTAGGCTATTGAAGACCTAATTTTGGTATTGTGGCAATATTTATAACCTGTTTCACAGGATTTTAGGGTTTTTATAGGATTTTAATGTCACAAAGTACAATTTGATATATCATGAGATTGTTACATATCATTGTTTAAAGGAAACATTAAGAGCACAGGCTTTGGAGTACAACAGACCTTGATTCCAGCCTAGGCCCTTAAACTCACCATGTGGCTTTGAGTAAGTGACCTTCTTAGAGTTTGAATTTTCTCATTTAAGATGAGGGTAATATTAATAATACCTACTTCATAGTTTTATATGAATAAAATAACTTAATGTTGTATGAAATGGATTAAGTAGTGTTTATATAGTATGGAATAAATAGTAGCTGTTATTTACATTGAACTCTTACCTTGTTTAAACATTTCCCTTTCATATTATGTTTCTAAAAAATGCTTTTTAGTAAAAAAGCACGTTTAGATTGGAATACCGATGCTGCCTCTTTGATTGGAGAAGAACTTCAAGTAGATTTCCTGGATCATGTTCCCCTCACAACACATAACTTTGTAAGTTGCAGATCCCCTCTCTTTGTTGTATGTTGAGTGCTTTGCCTGGCATAATAAGAATTTCCCAGAGGTAATAAGCATATATATTGTTTGATTGTTTAAAACTCAAATTATGCCATTGCGTACAAGTATATACTTTGTGTATATATTTGATATATACTTGTGAATCTCACAAATGCTAGAAGTATGATTCTTCATTTTTAAAAAAATTCTCCAGTGGGGGGGGGGGCAAGGAGAAAATTACTGTGTCTTTTCTCATCTTTAATTTGGTTCAGCATAATTTATACCCTTGTTCTTATAGGCTCGGAAGACGTTCCTGAAGCTTGCCTTCTGTGACATCTGTCAGAAGTTCTTGCTAAATGGATTTCGATGTCAAACTTGTGGCTACAAATTTCATGAGCACTGTAGCACCAAAGTACCTACTATGTGTGTGGACTGGAGTAATATCAGACAGCTCTTGTAAGGCTTTTTTTTTTTTTT
>VSMD01024826.1:0-57568 GCA_008750895.1 Mirza zaza | reverse complement strand
TCAGACAGGGTTAAAGGGATAAAGGGAACTCAGGCTTGCATACCCAGTAAATGTGCCACCTGACTTCTGTCGTTAGACTTCTATTGTCTTGGGATAAAAAAATTTTGCCCTGTAAACTCAGCTCATTTTTACATTTATTTTGCTTACTGTACCTCTTATTTCTCAACATGTAGATTAAAATGTTGACTTGCCTCAGCTGCCTTAGAGAATGGGCGAGAGTTGGAGTGTGGTGTCAGCAAGAGGGAGATGAGGAAAGTCACATGGGCAGCTCCTCCCTGGGTGCAGGGGAGGGCAGGTCCCAGGGTGTGTCCGAGTCCTGACACCTGTGCTCTTTTGCAGGCTCCTTATTTCTGGCCTTCAAACTGCTGGGAACCTGAAAACACTGACTATGGTGAGAACTGAAGCCACGGCACACACTTTGTGTCACTCCTGGGAGTGCCGAAGACAAATGCTTGGTGTCTGAGTGACCACATGCATGGGGAGGAAGGGTCTTGACCCTGATTTGGCATTTCTTATGTTGACACATAATAGTCTCCTGTTCCAATAATGGAGGAAGGCAGAACACATTAGAAGATGCAGTCCCAGGAAGGGAAGGGGAAAGGGAAGAAAAGTTTTATCAAGAGATGCTCAATAATGTTCATTCTGCGGGACCAGGGAGAACTAGGACCCCACAGCAACACTATGGGACAGTGGCGTGTGATCACTCCTTCTAAGAGCAGGGTTTCAGGGAGGGCTGAATCAAGAGGCCACTTCCCCCTGGTCCTTTCTGTTTACATGAACTTATTGAAAATTACTAATAACTCATTGGTGCTTTGATGGTTAGAAGTTAGGAGAAAAGAGGGAGAGACCAGAGTGGGATGTACAGGAGTCACCCTGGACTAGGAAAATAGTGGGCTAAGTTGGGAGCTCTCTCTCTCCAGGCAGGGACCTATTAGACATTTGCCACATACTCTCAGTGGAGAATATTTAATATTTCTATGTGCCAGTTCTCTAAAGAAATTATATTATCGCTATGCTGCTTAACAGAAAAAACCTGAGGCCCAGAGAGGTCGCAGGCTCGCACTATCACATTTGTCTGAATGCCCTGTTGACTGTAAGCACCATGAGGGCAGGCACTGGTCCACCTTGTACATTCTCATATCCCCCGGTGCATAGCACACGCCTGAGACATAGTTGGTGTCCAGTATATATTTGCTGATGGTTCTGGTTCCTTATTGAAGGTGGTCAACAGACACTCACTAGAGGCAGCAGAACTTGAACTCAGATCTAAGTGGCTCCAAAGCCCATGCTTCTTTCATGCTCCCACGAAGGATGTGCCTGAAGGTCGTAGCAATAGCACTGCCCCTTTGCATGGCATCCTTGCTACTGACTCAGCTGCTAGGAGACCAGTCTGTGGCTCTCCTTGGGACTGGGCAGTCAGGGAGACCTGCAGCCTCTGCCTGGCTTCTTTGTGGGATTGTTTAGGGCAGGAAGAAAGATGGAGCTGTGGTGAGTGGGACATAGGTTTGCAGATGGACTGTGCTCAGGGGACCCTGTCTGGGAGACCTATGGGGTAAGCTACAACCTCCAGGTCACATGTTCAACAGAGGGGAAACCAGCAACTGGGAGCCATCCCGAGGACGGAATGCAAGCGTATCAGGCCTTATAAGGCTATGGTGGTTCCTTCTCCAAGTCTGGAGGATGACAGTCATGCAGAAGGACAGCCCTGGGGCTGTCTGCTCAGCTGTCCACGTGCCCATTTTGGGCCCTCTGACACTGTGCTGCACCCTGAGTGATGTGATTAGTGGACCCAGCAAAGCTTTAAGCTCTGAACAGGAGCTGCATTTGGCTGCTCATAAAACCAGTGCTTCTGGGGCTGAAAGATCTCTTGTGAAAGCCCAACTCAGAATTTGAATAATTATAGCTCAGATCCATGCAGCAGCCACGTGCCTTTGTGCGTGTGAAAATATTTTTCCAGGCATTGGAGAGGGTGGGAGGTTGGTAAGACCAGATATTTACTGCAGGAAAGCTTAGGCCATCTTACACTGAGTTCAAAGGGTATCAGTTCTCTGTCTCTATGAGTATTCTCCATTTCGTAATTTTATTTGTGCATCATGAACAAGGACAGAAATAACAGTTTGTTTCAGGCTCTCATTAAAGCAAAATTATTCTGAATCCCTGTGCCTCAGTGTCTGGAAAAGCAGAGGGAGAAGTCAAGGTGCAGGATCCAGAAGTGCCAGTGTTTCCAAAGCACTGTAGTTAGAATATCAAGAGTATTTACCAAGACAGAATTCAGCACAGTAGGCCCCAGGATCAACCAGTTCCTCCAGCTGTGTGATCTTGGCAAGTTACTTAGCCTCTCTGTGCTACAGAAACCTCATGTTAAAATCAGAGTAATGATAGTACTTGTCTCCTGGTGTCGTTTTGTTGGGATTAAATGAAATACACGTAAAGTTCAGTGTGTGGCACATAGTAAGGAGTCAGTGCTGTGGTAGTGGTTGCCATGACTACTCCTGGGATGGTGGTTGCTGTGATTGCAGCTGTGATGGTGGTTATTATTACACTAGGGTGGTGGTTGGTATTACAACTGTAATGGTTGTTATTATTGCTACTAGGGTGGTGGATGGTGTGATTACTACTGGGGAGGTGGTTGTACTATTGCTGAGGTGACAGGTGATATTATTAGCGCTGTGCTGGTGGCGATACCATTTCCACTGGGCTGCTGGTTGATATCATTGCTACTGTGGTGGCCTTCTCACCAGAGAGGGTGTGAAACTGAAACTGAGAATTCAGAAGAGGTATGATTTGGACTGATGAAGAACCAGAAACTTGCATTCATTCAACAAATATTTACTGGTCACCTACTCTGTCAATTCCTGTGTCACAGATTTGAAGAAGTGACGGTCCTTCCTGCCCAGCACTCCAGGCTGAGGGAGGAGCACGATAGGGGGCAGAAGGTCCTGGTGAGGGTCTGGTCCGAGTATCCAAAGGTTTCCTGCTAATGAAAAATGATCGATGAGGTTGACCAGGTTGGGAGGGACAGGTTTATAAAAAGGCCTTGGTAGTCTAGGAGAGATGTTCAGAATGGATTCAGCAGTTTTGGGGAACCACTGTGGGTCCCCAACAATGAGGAATGACTTGAAAAAAGTTCCCTCATCTGTAAGATGGGGGCAATAATAGAACCCACTTTGCAGGGTCATTCTAAGGACTAAGTGAACATTTGTAAAGTCCCTAGAACAGTGCTTGACATTTGGTGGGCTCAGTATAAGCTGAAGCTGCTACTGTGGTGACTTCTCCAGCACCCAAGACAGCACCCGACACAGAGGAGGCGCTCAATAAAGTTTACATGATTAAATGAATGAATAAATGGGTCAGTGAACGTCACAGTGGAAACTCTTCAGAAGTCTGCGCTGGACCTCAGTTCTAATTCCAGCTCTGTCACTCATGGGCCTTTGGGTAAATCACTTCATTTCTCTGGGCCCTTAATTTTCCCATCTGTAAATGAGGGGTCTGTACCTGATGGTTGCCAAGGTTACTTCCTATGCTAAAATTCTGTTATTTAAAAAGCAATTAGAGGAATTAAATTAAAAAGCAAGGAAAACAGAGGAATAAGTGATTTCTATGTTTCCTAGTTTAGGAGACTGAGGTAAATAGTGATGTCACTAATAAAGACAGTTTGGAAAGGTGTTAGTTTTTTAAGTTCATCAAAATCCTAAAAGTTTAATGTTTTAAAAAAATATGTAATTGCATATGCAATAATGAACCTGTTCCCTTTATAAAACATTTAAATGTGTTCCATTTTAATTATGGTGACATGGTGAGCCTGAGGTGGCAGTGGGTTCATCCTAGTGAGGCACAGCTGAGGTTGGAATGCCAGGTGTGAGGGCAAGGAGACAAGATTTTTTGGTGAGAAATTAAATGTCCAAGGGAAACCAGCATCTGAGTTTAAAACTAGTCCCCCAGCTGCCCTCCTGGAGGACTGGCTGTCGTTGCCGCAGTCATTCGAGTTAGTTGAGCATTACAATGAGCACTGGTGAGGGCACCATGGGGTGCAGACAAGTCCCAGGGAGATCTGTGCCAAGCATGGCTATACCCTGGTTGTGGAGAACAGACCCTAGCATGGGACAGTAGCCACGGGGGAAGTGGGCTGGAAGCGTGTGACCAGGTGACTTGCAGTCATCAGGAATGGCACCAGCTGTGCACCCCACCCACAGTCCCAAACTTCACATCCCCACTCGCCCATTTTGACCCAGATGGGTTGGAAATTTCTTGGGATGACTCTGCCTGCATAAAACCCATCATCCAGATCTGGGTTAGCCTCTTCTGAGTCTTACATTTGGCCAATGCAAAATACTGTCCAGGACAGTATTGTCAGAGCAGCTGCCACCTCCATGGACCTGCACTGTTGGTAGGTCATCCTGACCAGGTGTGGTGGGGCAGGTGACATGCCAGCCTTCCTTCTTGAGATTACCCCCAATTCCACAGGCTGCCTGTGCTCCAAGAGAGTGAAGGAGGCTCGTAGTGATAGAACTGATAGCCCTTTATCAGATACAAGGGCTGCTTGGTTCATTGGAAAATTTGGTAAGTAGAAAATCATTAAAAAAAAATGATATATGCAATACTTAAGAACCTTATATGAATGTAAGGAACATTCGTTTGACGGCCTTTTGGGGTAGGACCAAAGATTTACCTTTGACTATGAGCCCTAATAACTTGAATGTCTGTCTTAAATAAATCACACTCACAATAAACCACCCAATTTTGGTATCTTTAAAGTGCATCAAGAATTTAAAGACACTTTTGAAGCCTTTAAATATTGGCCTCCCCTAGATTTGTGTTATTTTTCCCATCTTTTCCAGTTATCTCGCCTTTACCAAGTTCACTAGCAATTATCTTAGCCAACTTTCCTTTACGTTGTTCCAAACCATTCAACTGAGTTTTCATAGGACCAACAAATCTCTCTCTTTCACATTAATTTCACTGTCATACGCGATATTATTTAGTGAACTTACATGACTGAAACAACAGCTATGCCTGACACAAGCAGATTTGGGAACAAGCACAACTGACTCCTGTGAGCACACAGTTGGCCTGGAGAAGGTGGGAGTGTGGGCATGCCAGAGAGCAGGCTCCTGGCTATACAAGTTCTAAACTATCATAGGTGCCATTGGTAAATTTTTTACAGCAAATGGAGGCAGTTGGATGACCCATTGACTAGAGATCTCTCAGTATAGTTAAGAGATCTTGTTGTCAGGCAGCAAAATGATCGCAGGTCCCCTGTGACCTCCCCTCCTGACCATTCTGTTGTTCGTTCATACCATTCCTGTACTACTTTCCCTGGGTCATTCCAGTTGGCACTGGAGAAGGAGGAAGACACTGAGGAAGCGGAGGTAGGGAGAGAAGGTGACGAAGGCCATGTTTGAAGAAGAGTGTCCTGGCAACTGAGGACCAAAAGCCCTTCCCTAAATTGTTCTCCCTTTCTACTGTCCTCTCACTCCAGGGCAGGCCCTGGTGCTGGGGACAGGGATGAAAGCTGCGTAGGACAAAGCCTCTGCCCTTGAAGAGCCCTCAGCCTAGAGCAGGGGACAGTCCTGTAAACACAGGAGCTCTGTGCCATGGAACTAGGCTCCATGGTTGAGGATACACAGATGCTATCTGGAACACCAGGCTGGGTCTTCAGAGGCTAGTTAGGAGGTCACCAGATAGACAGAGGGAAAGAGAGAAGAGACAAGGACCTTCCATGGAAAGGACACATGCAGAGGAGTGGAGGTGACAGTTTAATGGCCTTGCAGTCCCTGAGGGAGGGAGGAGAAGAGGTTGACTAGATGAGCAGAGACTGGATCACAAAGAACCACATTTTCCTCCCTAAGAAGCCTGACCTCACTGCTGAGGCCGTTGAGGATTCCATGCAGAGAGCTTTCAGATGCAGGGGTAACATGGTCATATTTGTGAAAGGTCATTGAGTGGAGGACATTCGGGGTGAAGCAGAGTGAGGAAGGAGAAGGGGAGTTGTCAGGATTGGAAAATGGGTCCCCATCTGATCATGACCTATGAGAAGACTCATAGAGAACAGGTGCTGTGGCTTCCACCTAGAAAACATGTTCTTCCCAGGACAGTGCTGGGCTGGGTGGCTGAGTAGGTGGGTGGCTGGGTGGCTGGGAAGACTGATGGGCGGAGGAGTTGATGATTCCACTGCACCGCTGGCTTTGTACATGTCGTGCTTTCTCCTCTTCCCTCAGCCATCTATCTCTGCAAGAGGACGATGCAGAACAAAGCGAGGTTGGAGCTGGCAGACTATGAAGCCGTAAGTGTGATTATTCTCCAGGCCAGGTGGGAGAGTAAAACATACCTGTAGCTCAGTTGAAGCTTGTATTTTTCCTTTTTCCCCCCGAGTCCCTTTTAGACAGTGGAAAGGAAATCTTTTCTGTTTACCTCCTTCATTCTCTGCTCTTCTTACCATCATAAAAATGTTTACAAATATACCTCTCAAAACTTAACACTAAAAAAAAAAAAAAAACAACAAAAACAAAAACCTCTGTGCCCATAATAATTAAAAATTAAAAGATAAAAAAATAAACAACTCAACCTAAAAATTCAATCTGGAAAATAAGACAAGATGCATGTCACACGCGGTGTCCACTCCCCAGCGTTCTTACCTTCCTCCTGCATCTTCCTTCGTAAGACGTGGTTCCTTGCAAAAATCAGAGGCTCCACCACCACGCTCATGTCCATTCCCACGTGACAGAACCCGGAAACCAAAACACAGAGAACTTGAAAACTCGCAGATAATTTAAGATATATTTTTAACTTTTGGTTGCAGAATTTTCCCCCAAACTGAACTTTATATGGGTCACAGAGAATCAGGGAAATCTGGTGAACTTCCGTGTACCTCCCACTTGCCTCTCTCTGCTCCAGGGCAGGTGCCGCTGAGCCAGGAATGGTGGAAGGGCCCGTAGCCATGGGAGGAGGAGGAGTGATATCAGGGCAGTGGAGACTCCTTCCCTGGGCAGCCCGGCATTAACATCACCCTCAGGCCCGCACCTTCCAAATGCCCTTCCCACTTTCACCGCCTCAGTTTCCAAAACAACCATAAGGCCCCACTCTGCAAGGTCTTGCCTGTCTTGGGTGCCCAAGCTTACCAAGCCACTGGGCCATGGCTCCCTTCCCTGCCACCCCCGTGTGAACGTGCACGCCGTGGAGAGCAGTACCCATGCATGGCCCTTCACTCTCTTTGATCCCGCTGGCTCCAAGGGCCTGTGAATGGGCAGGCACAGTAGAGGGGGGTGCAGTGCAGGAGTTTGTCCAGAGCCTCGGGACCTGGCTGAAGTTTGCCATGTCAGATCCTATGTTGGATACTATGATCGTCCCAAGCAAAGCCTGGCATGGTTGTTCTGTGGCTCTGAGCATCCAGGGAGCCCAGTCCTGCCCCCGTCTGCTCTGATGCCCAGCAGTCACGTCACCCTCCTTTCAGAAGAGTGCTGTTGTACTTCCGTGCACCCAGCACAGAGAGCTTTGACTTGGTGACATCACTTCCCCAACACGACCTTTAGGAAAGACCCAGACTGCAGAAATGTGTGGCACCTCCATCCTGTGCTTCTCCTCCCCATATTTTCCATGTTTTAGAAAGAGTCCTACACAGAAATAAGACAGCCTCGACTCCTGCTGTATGTTACCCAGTTTTCTCTTGCCCCATAACGTTGTGCTCTAGTATTTACAAATGGCATTAAGATGTTCTCTCAGGTTGAAGTTCTGCATGAAAATGGCTAGGAATTGGAAAAGCATGTTGTTTCCAAAATGCAGTAAGTTTATTAAAATTTTATGATTATATATTCTCTTTGCAGAAACAAAAATTCAAACAACAAAGAAAGGAGAGAAAATAACCTGTGATTTCTCCCCCTGCCCCAAGTTTTTGCTATATATACATTTTTTCTTTACTAAAAAAAAAAAAAAAAAAAATGACTCAGACCATAAACATTACTGTATCAACTGCTTCTTTTCCTAATCATGTACTGTTGGTATTTGAGAACCCTTCCACACCCATAATGATTATCCACACTATTGTTTTTAGTGGCTGCCTAGAATTCCGTGCTAGAATTCCGTGTCACAGGTTATATTACTCTTCAATTGCTTGACATTTGGGCATTACCAGCTGTATATCCTATGAACAGTGGAAGAGTCAGAGACAAATTTTAGAAGTACTTGCACACCAAGCCTTGGTAATAACTGTGAGTTCACGTGCGGTGCTCTCCAGTTGAAGCTCCCTTTGTATTCATAATCCACTAATGAAGATAATCAATTAGTGTTGGCGTGAGCTCTATGACAATACACAGCATCATGTGGGCTCCAGCCTTGCATCCATCTGAATTAGTAGGATCATTAGGGAACCTGTCAAACTCCCCTCCTCACTGTCCTAAAGTTCCACAAGGTGACTCTATAGACTTGGAGAAAAGGTACTTCCTTTTTTCTCTAAAGGCGACCCTTGATGGCTTTTCTTTCTGGTTTTGGCTTTTCTCTTCATGAACGTCACAAACATAGACACCCCCTTTGGACCATTTTTCAGTCTTGACCTCACTTCTGCCAGGTCTTCTCAGTTCACGTTTTCAGTGACCTTCCCAACTCCCTGCTGGAAGACGAGTCCTGAGAAATCCAGCCTTGGCTTTGCCCCAGAGATGCCCTACAGGTTGCAGGGAGTCCATCGTTCATTCCCCAACAGCCACAAACCATTCTATCTATTCCAGCAGCCTTTATAGCAAGCGCTGTGTGGGTTCTGTTCTTGTAGAACACACACGAAGAGAGGGATCAGGTGGACCGTACAGACGTCAGACTTAATGGGTGTCCAAATTAATACGAATGCTTCGGCTCCGTGCAGCGGGGTCTGGTGCAGAGTCAAATTGGGTACATGTCCAGTGGATTTAAAGTGGGCCCTGCTGTTTTGTCGAGAGTAACCCGAATGGATGGCCACGTTGTAGTAAGCACAGGTGTGCGTGTGCTAGCATACAGTGATTAATGCCTTCTTGTTGGTTTTCATTTCTCATTAGGAAAACTTAGCACGACTGCAGAGGGCCTTTGCGAGGAAGTGGGAATTCATCTTTATGCAAGCAGAAGCACAAGTAAAGTAGGTGAACTTAATCGAGACCCTTTCAGAGAGAAAAAGACTCTGGAATTTGGAGATGGTGTGAGAGCGGGATTGCCAAAGTGAGGTTTCCAACTGGGGTTAGTCGCTCCAATCTCTCAGGAGAGTGACCGAGTAGAAATTCAGGGCAGGATGGAGAAGTTTCATCTTTGTAACCAAGGTCACCCTGAAATAATTTCAACAGCGTGTACTTCAGCAAGCAAGGGAGAGCCTCCCAAATGCAGAACTCTGGTTATAAGAAGGTGAACCTGTTTCCCCAAAGAGAGTCCCAATGATTCTTCTGTGCTCAAAGGTCGAAAAGCATCAGACCCACTTTATCTGGAGGACTGGAGATTTCATCTTCATAGGAAAACATATTGGAGTTTTAGGGAGGACCACAAGTACCCCTCTTCTGTTCTCCCTCACAGGGGAGGGATTTCGAGCCAACTGAAAAATAAGCCACAGAAGTCAGACATTTGGGGTCCCACATGTCAGATTATTGCATTCATGAGAGGCTGGGTCATAGGGCTGGCTTTGGAGCACATCCGTCCTGGGCAGAGGTGAGCATCTGTAGGCTCGCCCAGGGCAGAGTGCAGCCCTGTGGGTTGACTGCATGCAGAGAACACATATCCTGAGGGCGGCTGACACAGATGGGGCCCAGAAAGGGCCAGCCTGAGCTTTCTCAATTTCTTCTTTCAAATCTACCGATAAGTTAAGTCACTTTTCCTCCCTAAAGGACAAGCAATGAAAGGAAGAGAAAGGTTGGAAGGACTTTTCCCATAATTTTTTCTCCCATATCTATGGTGGAAATTCCTTCCTCTCTAAGGACACATGAGGGCTGGGGAATACATGGCCCCCAGCCACACACGTGGGTGTCCACCAGACCTGTTTAATTCTGGGAAACAGAACTGCTCGGGTCCAGATCTCCCTTGTCCTTTCTGGGGGTGGCGTCTGGTTTAGCCAGGAGCGATAACAGGAGTGGGACAGGGAGGGCGGGGAAGGGGTGCTGAGCTGGGAGAACGCGAGCACCTTTGCTGTGGGTACCACCTGCATGTGGGCATCCTGTGGTGGGCAGCGTTGCAGCCCAGGACCTGGGCCGGGCCTCAATCACAGCGTGGTCACAGTGGGAAATGACCTAGGACATCTGGTCCGGTGTTCTACCCGCTGCCATTGCTGTGACATGCCCTCTGCACCCCAAGGGAGGTGGACACCAGGCACCAGGAGCTGAGCCGTAGCAGGAGGCACCCGAGGAAAGGGAAGGTGGGCGAGTGGGTGGGATGGAGGCTGGGACTCAGCTGGGCTAAGGTAGAATTGTGCCTGTGTACTCAGAAGCCACTGGGAAGCAAAAAGGATCGCTAATTTGTTCTTCCAGAATCAAACAGTATCACAAGGTATCCAAAGGAGAGGAAACTGCCACTTCATACATATATGGTCTTTCTCGATTCACTTTTTTGATTAACTATGTGATTGCATTATAATTGTGGGCTATTTAAGTACACAGTAATTATCACAAAAATCATGGGGGTGATTATGGGTTTATTTCAGTCCAGTAAACTGAAGTGTCCCCAAGAGAGCCAAGAACCAGAAGTTACACAGCAATTAATCTGAGTTGTTTTTTACTTGGAGAGAAAATATGAAGTAATACTTGCTTTAAAAAAAAAAAAAAAAAAAAAAAGAGCCTCTTATCTGTGCTGCAGATCAGAACGTAAAGAATCTGTCCTTGTCACCTGTAATTTTCTTCCTGCAATTTGTGCCTCCCCCAGCTGAGGCCGGTGATACTTGCCTTCTGGATCTTGTCGCACGCTAGGGCCATTATGCTGCCTTTAGAAAGCCAGATGGTTTATGTGACTTTTAAAACACATAAATTGTAGCATTTTAAAGACCTTTCTACGATTCTAAATCTAAAGCAAACTTTCAAATTTGAAGATGGAACACTGGCAAGGTGGTGGCTATATTCCTCCTTATAATTTATATACGCAGCATCCACTCTGATGAGGGGCGCATATCTAATGGATAATTCACTTCTTACTAATCCAAATCTTAATACTTCAGATGAACAGCTGCTTTCTTGTTCTTCCCTTAGGCCACCAAGTTCATTGCATACATATGGCAATCTGTAATCTGGGCTAAAACAAGCTCTCTCACCACGTGTGGAATTTGTGAGGTTTCCTGGAGGGAATTGTACACCTGTATTTCCCAGCTCTGCAGAGAGCAGGGGCCACACAGGGGCCAACAGCCTTGTGTGCGCTTAGCTCCTAGAAGCAGCTGCAGGTTGCTGGGGCAAGGGTCACAAGGAAAAAATAGAATACAAAAGCCTCTCACTTCCTCTCTTCACTCTTTCAGGATTGATCGCAAAAAGGACAAAACAGAAAGGAAAATCTTAGATAGTCAAGAGCGGGCCTTTTGGGACGTCCACAGGCCAGTGGTGAGAAAGCTCTACTTGATTCTCTAGTGTTTTGTTTTGTTTTGTTTCTGAATTTTTCTGTTTCCTTCTCTTGAAAGAAAAGACTGTCTTTAGCCACCAGGTGTCTCATTCTTAAGAAAATTGCTGCGCTTTGTGGAATTGTTTTACCATTCCTTCACATAATCTCAGTAGATTCTCTGGAATGTGTGTCAGTTCCACCTCTTAAAAATTATCCATCCATGAAAATATGGAGTTGGAAATGGAGTAGCTGTGGAGATCCCACCAGGGGACCTTTGGGTCCCAAAAGTTTCCATTCCCCAAATTAATAATTTCCATTTCCACTGTCATTCCACCCTGAATTTTAAAATATTCCCTTTCAAACACAGTTCATTCTTGTTATTCATGGCAGTGGTGTTCTATAAAGTCTTTGCAAACACCGAACTAGCGAATACTGTAGGATTGCTCCTGGGGGAAATGCAAAGTTAGGTGCCTGTGAGCCTCCAGTCACAACCGATCAATAGGTAACCTTATTTAAGGTATGCTTCTGTGTGAAGACAGCTTATTTAGTGTATGTTGTTGATTCATTAACATTGTGCGCACAGCCAACAGCACTGTGACTCATGCCTGAACAAAGCTTATCTACGTGTGGATTTTCTCCTAAGGCACATCACGGCCTTCTTGCATTGAGAGACAGTGGACAGCACTTCAGCGCCCTGCTTGGGGCCATTTTAAACAGCAAAATCACCAGCAAAAAGTACAAAAATGCAGGCAACTTGGCACTAAATAACCCCTAACTAGACTGGTTTACAGTATGAGGCTTGAAACCAGAAGGCAGAAGGTCATGTTGCCCAACCTCTGCTGGGAACATGCACATCAGGGAACTCAAAATTTTTACCACTTAAGTAATAAACTTCTCTTTCCTTCTCCTCAAAAAACAAAATCGTTACCACTGTATGAATGCTCGCAAATGGTCATTAAAGCGCCATGAGTACCGATTTGGGGGTTACAAATAAATTTCAGCAAGTAGGCGAATTTACAAATACAAAATCCGTAAATAATGAGGTTTGATTGTATTTCTAATTTCATGTTACTAAGACACTTCTTGCATTTCCCTCATGAAATGGAACTAAAAATGAATAAACTATTAATATTTCACTCTTCCTAAAAAACGATTAAAAGCAAAAACAAAAAATTAGCTGCCCATCCTGACATTGGAGTCTTTTCAGATGGTTAGGTACGTAAAATAGCAAAGGCTGTGGCTAAAGCATTCTTGCCATTTGAATAATAAACTTGCTCTTAGAAACTGTGCCCTATACCCTCTACATATCATCCTTAGATATTATGAGGTAAGCTTTCATATTTCATATGAGAACTCCATAGAGAAACACATATTACAGCAAGATGGAGAAAAATCATGCATTATCTGTACTGGGAAAGATAAAGGTCGGTTCTGATGGTATTACTTGGGCTAAATTGGAAGAGTAATTCTTCACTTAGTAATTTATATGATGATTTTTTTTTTTCTCAGCCAGGCTGTGTGAACACAACAGAAATGGATATCAGAAAATGTCGACGCTTGAAGAATCCGCAAAAGGTTAAAAAGGTTCGCTAGTTTGGCTGAATTAAAAATTCTTAAAGTAAATAGCCCTACCAATTCTAGTACTGTTCAAACAGTAATTTATTATTTGTAATTCTAACACATTTTGTCTTTTGAAACCATTTCATTCATTCATTCCACAAATATTTATTGAGCGCTGACGTGTGCTCGCTGGGATGCGGTGGCAGGTCCCCACGGAGCCCACAGTCTGGCGGGGGATGAAACAAGCCGGCAGGCTGTGAGTGCTGTCAGGGGGAGGACAGGGTGGTTGAGGAGCCCAGGAGGGCAGCTAAGCCAGATGGGGGCTTCCCAGGGCTTCCTGAAAGCAGGATTGGGTGTGCTGAAGGGGAAGTAGAAGCTGGCTCTGGGGAGGTGGCAGAGAGGGAAGGAAAGGGAACAAAAGGAACAAAAAGTGGGAGAGCCCACAGGTGAAAGTGAGGTTGGTACTTAGAAGCAAATGAAAATCTAGGAGAGCTAGTTGGTCCAAATTCAAATCATCATCTTGCACAACAGCAAATGACCCAGTGGTCACTTGTCTTTCACTTTACTGAAAGGCATAGTGGCCATAGCACACCCATGAGTGCCACACTCGGACTGCTCCCCAATCCATATGTCTCACCCTCACCATAGTGCCAAGGTCAATATTGTGGCCATACTCCATAATATTAATTTCAAAAAGTTGGAGAGCAATCCTCCAGCCTTGTCCTCCCAGACAAGGACCCCAAACATTCCTATTTCTTATAATGACCAATTATCTGTCTCTCATATATGTATATGAGACACACATACACACACACATACACACACGAGAGAGATACATGACACACACATATATACAAACTTCTTGAATCTACTTATATATTTTGTTCTTCACTGAGATATTATATTATATTTTAAACTATTAGTTTTAAATTGTCCTCATTCAATCTTCAAGGGCCCCCTAAATTCTGATATTGTAGAATTTCATGGAGTCCCGTCCACTTTATCTGGTTTTGTTTCTTTCCCAAAACAAAGATAGTATTTATCTGTCCATACCACCAGAAACAACTTAAAAAGTGTTACTAGCTGTAGCTATGGACATGTTGAGAAACTGAGGCCAGAAAACTGTTAAAAGGGACCACCCAAAACCTGCCATCTCAATTTGGTACCAGATGGGCATTCCCTCCGCTGACCCACAGAAAATCTAGAGGGGATTTTCCTGCATCATCTTCAGCAGTTGTTCTTGAACTTTCTTTTGCCTCAGAATCATCTGGGGTGTTTGACAAAGGTACAGATTCCTACCCCACCCACAAAGATTCCAGTTTGGTAGGTCTGGGGTCAGCTCAGCAATATGCATCTTTCCCAAGACCCCCCAGATGCTCTTTGCAGATGGGCTATGGCCCATGTTTGGAGAAACACTGATCTACCAGGAGGCCATTTTCAGCTCCATAGAAGGCAGGATTTTCTAAGTGGAACCCAAAGGTAGGGTGAGCTCCTTCAAGAGGCAGAGATCTCATCATTGCAGAAACCGAAGCAGAGGCCAGTCACTTACTGTCAGATGTCAGGTGGGGATTCAAAGAATTGGACGAGTGGTTGAACCAGCTGACCCCCAGGCCACCTTTCAGCTCCCAGGTGAGATGACTCCATGTCCTTATTTCTTCTTCTAGTCGGTGTACGGTGTGACTGAGGAGTCCCAGTCACAGAGCCCCGTGCACGTCCCCAGCCAGCCCATCAGGAAAACCACGAAGGAGGACATCCGGAAACAGGTGAATGGGCTGACAGCTGCAGGCCCGGGAGGGGACGTGGCCAGCTGAAAAGCCCTTGCAGTGTTCCCCGCTGAAGGTGGAGTGAGCTCTGAGCTCCCGGGCACTGCAGGGGAGCCCAGCTGTGGGTGACTCGAACCTTTGCAAGCTGTGTATGAACAACCACAAAAGCTTGGGAGAAAGAGTTGTTGAATACAAGGTTCCACAATTGGATTATCCCAGTACCACTATGGCTGTTTCCTCTGTAGCCAGAGGAGGGGTCCTTAAAATAGTAACTTGCTTCCCCAGCAACCCAGCTCAGGACTGCGCTTTATTTATTTATTGCTGTGATTCAAAAGGGAAATTTAAGAATAAGGAAAGCCATACAGCCAATGCCATTGCATCATAATCTGGTTGAATGTTATTTTCCTTCACGATCAGGAGCCCGGGTCAACGACAATGGCCAGTTACGTTACCCCCTTCTGATGTGTGCTGGTAACGAGGCACCACAGGGCCTGCTATTCATCTCATGCCTTTCTGGCTTCTGGGGGCACAAACGCAAAGGAATAAACTTTCAGGTGCCCGCCCTGGACAAGTTTATTATTGGCTGGGGGAGAGGAAGCAGACGTATGTGACAATAGCTATTTGATGATTACAGTCGAGCACACTAAGCACACAGGTGTGACACACATGCAAAAGGTGAGCAGAGGTCACCAGGGGTTAGTGAAAACAGGTGTTTATGGTGCACATATTACCTGTCTGTGCTGTTGCTGAGCTTTCTAGAATCTACATGGCTTTTAAGTTTTGGAAGTCAAGACTTACATCATGACCCAATGCAGGAGGATATGTGACATGGGCGACAGTGTGGACTATGAATATTAAGTGTGGTAGAAATGTCCGGAGGGCAGAGAGGTTGTTGGCATGCAAGGCTGGAGGCTTGGCAAGGTCTTGCCAGAGGAGGTGTTTGGACCTTGGTGGAAATAGAGGCTTTGGGTTCATGGAGTGAAGGGAAAAAGGGAATTCTATTTTGGTCTCAACATCCCTATTTTCTCTTTCCCCAGATTACATTTTTGAATGCACAGATTGACAGACATTGTTTGAAAATGTCCAAAGTGGCTGAAAGGTATGTTTCCCCTCAATAATATTGCTGCTTTCTTCTAATTTAACAAGACAGAAATGTTGCAGGGTTATGGTTAACAAGTGTCTTCCATTCCAAGAGTCAGACTGGGGTTCCTCCTTAGACTAAGGTGTAAAAACCCCGCAGGCTCCGCGGGAGCATAACCAAGATAACAGACCTCCGTGAGTGATGTCAGGAAATGGTCTGTGGCTAAAGCTTTCCAGGTGGTGGCCACAGGATCTTGTCAATCAAGGAAGAATGTCCTTAAAATCTACATAATGCACCTTTGCCTTCAAAGCCTCTCGATTAACTCAAATGGAATTGCTCCCTTTTCAGCTATAAAATGCCCAGATTCACTTTATAGTGGGAAAGAGATTCTGTGCGTCCTTTAAGGTGCTGGCCACGGAAACAGGGGGGGCGTGCATCATCGGGAGGCGTTTTGCCTCCACGCGCCACCGGCCTCTGAGCTGCATCGAATCAACTAGAAAGAAAACACTTGGCCCCTCCAGCCTGGCTTCTGCAGCGGCGTTTGTGCTACAGTCTGCACCAACAGCTAGTTCCACTCTGTTAACTCACGAGAGACTCAATTTTATCAACTAAATGGTCTGTTTTTAACTCTTCAGTGAAGAGGGGAGACCACCTGGGGAATCTATACGGAATAAATCTAACCAGACAGCCCAGGACTGAACATTTATTCATCTATCCGACACCGTTACAGTGATGACCAATTTCTGCAGGAATCAAGGGCTTACACTGGGTCTTAGTATTTATTGGACATCAGATAAACTGAGTTTTTAAGCCCAGGTCACGCAGGGAGCTGGCCGCAGGATCAACCTGGAAGCCTTTCTCTGCCGGCCCCGTGTTAGCCACATCACCTTCTAGATAAATAACAACAAATGGAAGCTACAAACACTTCAGCCCCAAACAAAAAGCTTGAATTAACACTCTGCCTTCAGGAGGCTAAGGGCGTCCCTGGATTTGGACTCATGTCTTTGGTGGCATCTTGCATCTGTTCCAGGTTTTCTCAATAGTGGCACAGTTGACATTCTGGGCCAGATAATTTCTTGTTGTGCTCTTCGTGTCCTGTGCATTGTAGGATATTTAGCAGCATCCCTGACCTCTCCCTAGAGGCCAACAGTGCCCCCTCGCACCTTCCTAACTGCTCACCACCACAGCTGTAACAACCAAAAATGTCTCCAGACACAGCCAAATGTCCCCTGGGTGTGGTCAAAATCACCCCCATTGAGAATCGCTGCTAGTCCTATCGTCCCTAATGCAAGTGCTGCAGAAAGCTGCCGTGGCCGGAGCTCAGTGCACCCTCAGATCCTGATCATTCTGGAGTCGCACTTGCAGCCCACTGCAAGCTGCCGGGCCACCTCACGCCTCCACGTCATAATGTGGGGCTCCTGGCCAGAGTACCAGGCCCTGAAAATGCCATTTAGGCCTCTTTGCTCAAAAAAAGTGGCTGTGAGTGACATAGCAGGATGGCCTCAACTCTGTTTGTCATAGCCCATGATATAGGGCCAGAAGTGGCTGTCCTGGTGTGTTGTGAGAGTCCACGTGCTGCAGTGCTAGTGTCTGGCCTTGGAAGGGTTCTTTGGGGTTGCAGTTATAGGAGACAGTGTATGTGGGAGCATCTTTCCTCGGGTCTGGTTGCTTGGGTCCCATGGTTCTGAGCATGGTCATCCAGGTAAGGGACAGGGGTTAAAAAATGGAATTTCCCAAGCCTCTGCCACAGGGACTCAGATTCCGTATTTCTGGGGTAGAGCCGAGGGATCCGCATTTTGGATAATCTTTGAGGCTCTGGCGAAGCCCTTGCCTGCTACTCAGATGTCCTGAGAGCTCACAGCAGGAGGGACACCCAGCTTGCCTTGTCTTTGGCATGGGGGGACCCCACACCACTCAGCCCAAGGTAGGCAGAGGCCAGGCAGCTGTGCCCAGGCTCGGGAAGAGGGAAAGCCCAAGTGGGGGCAGGGAGCCTGGCACATCCTATTGTTTGTTTGTTTATACCCCCCCTCCGGTTAATTGTGCTTGAGAGGCTGCTCACGCTAAGGGGATTATTCCAACCGGCTACTCCTCACTGCCCAGCTAGAAGCATCTGTGAGTCTCTGCCCAGCAGAGGCTAGATTTTATTCCCGGCAGCAATAACTGGCAACTTTTCAATGTGACACAGAGGTTTTTCATTAGAGCCACAAGGAAAGCCCCAGATAGGGAGGAGGGGGGAGAGGAGACGGGTGTTAGCTGGAGATAAAGCAGCCAGGAGCCCAGGCCTGTCAGCAGCTCTGCGGGGGTGGGGCAGGGATGAGGCTGGCCTGGCAGCTGGGGAGAAGCTTCCAGAGGCACAGGCTGAGCTGGCTCAGGTGGGCACACACAGCCCATCCCGCGCCTGCTCTTCCTGGGCCTGCTCCAGGTGATAAATGGCAATCAGTCAGACCCACACCCCCTTAGTTCCTTGAGAACCGCCAGTGGGGAGAGGCAGGAGGGCTGGCTCTGAAAAGGTAAGAGCTGGGGTTGGGTTAGGGGTGCGGCCAGCCCAGCAGGGATGGAATAAGGGAACTTTCAAAGTAAAGGGCAGAAGAGACAGGTTAGGACAGGGGTCTGGAGCCAACCCTCCCAGGAGTTTGTATCCCGCCTCTGCCTTTTCCTGTTTTCCAACTGATGAAGTGAGTGGCTTCATCCCTCAGTGCCTCTGTGCCCACCTCCTTAGCAGAGAGAGTGTGGGAGCACTTAACATCCAGGGATCATGAGTCGGCGTGTGGCAAGAGCTTGGGCCAGTCCTTGGCACTCAGTATGGACCCGAGGAATGTGAACGATTATTATTATTTTTCAGTGTGGCACTTAATGGTGCTTTGGAAAGGAACAGAATTCAAGTGCCCGAGACAGAATGAATGGGGGGGGGGGTGGCGCTCAGAGGAACAAAGGGCAGGCCAAGGAGGGAGGCTGCTAATGCAATTCTTTCCATCACCTGTCTCTCTTCCCAGTCTCCCACGCGGAGATCTCTGCAAGCCGCCGAGGCTGGCCCTGAAGGCCACAGTCTGCAGGTCTCACCAGTCTGGTGCCTTTGGGGAGGGGGAGGGGTCACATGAAGAGACTGACTCTTCTGCACAGGTTTTCTCAGGTCATCTCAGTTTCAAATATTCTGTCCATCGTCCCCAGGAGTGCTTAGATGTCCCCAAGATGCCAGCGTCATGGCAGCCAAACTGCATTTTCTGGGCTCTCTTTTGGACCTGGAAGCTCTACAGAAGCCCGTCTGAGATGTTACCCAATTTTTGTTTTGTAAAGTATTATCCCTGCACACACAAATGAATTTTCCAGACAAATAACAGTTAAGACCATAACTTTTTTATTTTATTAATAACTGGAACATTTTTAAATGGAAATCTTTTAACATCTATTTTAAATGGAAATCTTTCTTAAATGTGGTTTATACACTTGCCTTCCTAAAGAAAGGACATTTACATTTTGGTTAATTTTTCTGGGTGGCTTCAGATCAGAGTTCTTATGCTGGGCTCTAAAACTTTGTCAGTGGTCAGGATCTTGTAAGGTCCTGCAGCCTGCCTCTCCTTCCTGACAGGGCCCCAGACACTTCTGTCCTTTGAGTTCCTGTTCCTGCTTTTTAGTTGTTGGTTTATTTGTTTGTTTGTTTTCTTCTTCACATAAACGTGCTTGTCTCCGCTGGCCCTTCCTTCTCTCTGCCCACCTCCTCACACGCTATAGCAGACTAGGTGTATCAGTGAGTGATTGCTGAGTAACAAATGAACCACCCTAAAACTCAGTGGCTTGAACTATATTGCTCACATGTCTATGTGGCAGCAGGCTGCCCTGGGATCTGCGATGTGTCTGTGAGCAGCTGCGGACCAGACAGCGAGCTCTGCTGATCTTAGCCGGGCTCTCTCACCTGTTTGGTTCCCTTGGTTTAGATGGCCTCGGCTGGGACAATTGGGCTCCACTTCCTGTGGTCTCTCATCCTCCAGCGGGCTAGTATGAATTGTTCACATGAGGATAGCAGCATTCCAAGAGAGAGAACAGAAGCATGCAAAACCCTTGAGGCTCAGAACGGGCACTCTGTCACTTCCGTTGCATTTTATTGGGTGAGATAAGTCACAAGCCTAGACTAGATTCAAGGGCTGGGGAAAGAGAGATTCCATTTTTGAAATTGGTCTACCACACCAGGAAATCAAATAACCAAGTTCATTAGCCTTGATCCCAAAGCAAGAGTGAAGAGGTGTGCTCTTCTAAATAACAGACAATGAACCTTGAGGCAAAGAGTTTATTTCATCTGCAGACTCAGCTCAGAGGCCTCTTGGTCACTTATCTCATCCGTGTTCTCTGGACAATTGGAGTTACCAAATAAATGAGGTTTTGCTCTTCTTTGCAAGATCCCCCAAGGAAGTCCCTTTTTTATTTACCCAAGCCTCACAGCCCTTGACAAACCAACTTTGAGAACACAAAAATCTATACATTTGAATTCTAAATTGTCAGAGTCTCTGTGTTGGGGTGCATTTTCCCAGAGATTCCTCCCCACCCATAGTGCGCTACCCTGCGACCACTTCCCTGCCTGCACACGCAGAGATCAAGTTGTTTCATCTTATATCTGCATCTGCACCTGGCCCACCCTTAGCCTGTTACCAGGAGCCATTTGTGCGTCACAGCCGACTGCCAAATTGATTTTTTGTAGCATCGTCTCGCTTGCCCGGTCTGAGATTGCCACTGCTCCCTGAAATTGAACGCTGGTTCCTCCTCCACCTCCTGATCCTCAGTGATCATGAAATGTAATTAATGAAATGAGATAAGACAGCAAGGGCCTGGATACCCTAAGGGTCTATTAAAAGCCTGCTAGGGTGAGGGAGGTTTGTGAACTTAGCGTCTAATGATAGTTTTAGCATAGGAAAAAAAAGGGGGGGGGGGTCAAAGAAGTCATTACAACTTTGCTTTTCTGTGATTCCAGTTTGCTAGAATCCTTGGGGTCCTTGCTTCTGCTTTTTCACCACCCATCTTAGATGACAAAAAAAAAAAAAAAACAGAGGTAACATTACAGCCAGGGTGACTGTATCCAGACCAGGCTCTGGAATCTGTGGCATGCAGGAAAAACAAGGCCCCCGCGCTGGCCTGGCACGAGCTCTTCTTCCTGGCGGTCTAAATCCACCATCATGTTCCTACACTCATCCCAAGCTTCTCTACTGAATATATTTTCTCTGGGTGACCAGAGAAACGCAATTAAGGCGTTCTTTCTTTATATTCTTGCTCCTCCCTACCTTCTCCAAGTGAAAAAAATTAGACTAATTAATTAATTAATTGATGGGAAACAAACTTTATCTTTCCACAGTGCTGCTCTTGTTTTCCTTTCTAATCAGGTGCTCTTCCTGTCCCCTTCCTTTTGTGCAGCATAGTCACACATACCAAAGGCACATACCAAAGGCTCGTACGAAAGGCGAGGTGCAAACATACTCCCCTATCCACTCCTTTCACATTCAGTTTCCAGATTCTCTTCTCAAATACAGGCCCTGATTTCTTAACAAGTGCTTTAGTGCAACTTTGGTTGTATTTCTAATGTAGGGATGATGGTCACTATCCCATAATTCTTTAGATAACATGCCTTCTTTTCCTGGAATAGTAGTTTCCTATGGCTGCAGGCAATACTTCCATGGCCCTTTTTTCTCGGACCTAACAATGTCAGTGATTCATGTTCTCCCCCATCGCTCTGTAAACCAAACTCCATACCTGTGTGCTTAGCCCTGGGTGCTCAACTCGGGATAAACAGCATCTTTTCTTTCTCCAACTTTCTCCAACTTGTCATACTTTTAATTGGTCACATCTGTACAATTTGTAACAAAATTAAGAGTCTTTTTGTTGTTGTTGTTAAGGGAGAGAGGATAAAATCTAAAACTTTTTTTTTTCAGATTTTTTTCAAGTGGTTGAACTAAAAATATTTATTACACTTTTTTTCATTGTTTCCTGCCTCTCCATGTCTATCAAAGGTAGATGCTAATTAGCAGTCTAACTAGGCAAGTTCTTGTAATAATAACCACCCTCCCACCGGGACTGGTTAGTGTAGGTAGAAACTGTGACTTTGCTGTTAAGTCACACTGACATCTTCCTGTGATCTAGAGAGTTTCTTGCTAGTTAATGACATCAGTAGGTGCTGGATAATGTATACCAAGTGACTGACCACAGGACATACCCCTGGCAGCCATCCGGTAGATTTTTGCCACTTACTCCGGAGAGAGTGGACAAATCCGGCATGTGGACAAATCCGCCAGCTCCACACCCCACCCTTGACCCAGTTCAAAGCCCCCGACGAAGGTGGGTGGCACATTTGCTAAAGGTTTAGAGGTCACAGTCTTCTAATGATGGAAGGATTTGTCATTTGAAAATAACAAAACCATATACTAATCCGAAGGAGTCAGGGATAAGGGGACAAGAATATTAACGTTGTTCAATGGGAAATGTTGGCCCTAACAGATGACTTCTGGGTTTCCTAGATTTATTTTCTTTTACCCGTCTCCTCCCAATTCTGCTTTTCCACCACGCACACCCAGGTGCCGGTGGACCACTGCCACTGTGTGCTCTTATGTGCTGGGCGTCCCACAGAGCCCTTTGCATGCCTCTGTTTTGTCCTCCCTTCTTGCTCTCCCTGTCCCCCAAGCCTTTCTGTGGTCACTGGAATTGACTTTGGACTCAAATAGCCCGACCAGAGCTGCCGTCCTCACTGCCTGCCTGGCCTTTGCACCGACCGTTCTGTGTGTTGCAAGCAGACTCTGTTCGCCTTGCTGTCTGGGCACCCCCGGAAGCACATGTTCTGAGAGAGAGGGCACCAACCTCTCTTGCTAATTCTATAAATGCTGCCTCAGTGAGCCCCGCACGCATCCCCTTTCCACTGCACTAGTTTGGCTCCCAGCAATAAAAGCCCAGCTTGAACCTGGTTTAGCAACACAGAGCATCCCTTGGCTCCCAGAGTGCCAGGAGGGGCAGAGTGAAGTGGGGAAGGTCAGCGATGTCGCTGGGCTCAGGGAGGGCTGGAGCGGGGACCTCAAGCCCCTCTGCGTCCTGCCCACTCCCCACACCAGCCTCGCCGGCCGCATCCTTTCGTGACGCGCAGTCGTTAGGAAACTCAATGTGACTGTGCCCCGCTGCTGCTGAAGCTGGGGAGCGAGGGCTGAGCCCCAGGTGGGTCAGGGTCTGTTCCTGCACAAATCAACCCTGGCCAGGGCTCACAGGTGCCCCTAAAGCAGCCCTGTGCACGTGTCCATGCAATTCTCAGGAGACAGGCGGCACCGAGCAGAAAGCCGGAGGTCCCTGCCGGCCCACTTTGGAGGACCTCTCGCCACCCAGCATCCTGGTCTGCTCTGCTCGGGTTCCCAAGAGACACAGCCTAAGTGTCAGCACAACCAAAGAGCATTCACTATATCCCCCGGCGGCACTGCTGCCTCCATTCGGACTTCCCGTCACACCCGGGCGATGGCTCTGGACAGCCTAGAAGCAAAACCAAAAACCTTCCAATTTCTCTGCATTAAGCTTTGATCTTATCCTCTGTGGCCAACCTCCGTTTCTTTCCTGTGTCCCACCTTGGAAACTCCAGCCCCCAAGCATAAGCCACCTCCAGCCCCCATGAGCCAAACAGGAGAGTGAGAAAAAGACAGGTGGTCCTTGCTTCCATCCCTTGCGGGGTTGCTGCACGTCTGATGGCGTCGAGAGCGGAGGGAAGAGGTAGACCACCTTCCCTCTCTGGGGAAGGCCTCAACTGCCCCCGTTGTGAATGAACCCTCTCGGCCACCCTCCTTGGGAAGGATCAAGCCCCCTAAAGCTAAGAGAGCAGCTGAGGCAGCGGAGTGATAAGAGCCCAAGTCACCATGGAGACCTCCAAGAAGATGCACTTTGCTGTCTCCTCTCTTTTTCATAAAGTGTGATGGCAAAAAGGAAAACAAGGAAGCACAGATACTTGAACACTGCGTTCATTTGCATGGGTCGTGACAATGGCAGTGACATAAAACATGTTGGTGCCACTCCCAAAAGTCCGTGCAGGCCTCTGTATACCTTTTATCTACTGCCACACTCTCCTCCAGGTGACTTCATTTTCTACTTTTGGCATAAATTCATCTCAAACTATACCTGGCAGATTAATGGTTCCTCAGAGGTGTCCACATGCCAATCCCCAGAATTTATATTAATAAATAGCTTGTTACATGGCAAGGAGAATTAAGGTTGCAGATGGAGTTAAGGTCGCTAATCAATTGACCTTAAAATAGGGAGATTATTCTGGATTACCCAGATGGGCCCAGTGTCATCACAAGGGTCCTGAAATGTGGACGAGGGAGACAGAAGAGTTGGTGTGAGAGACATGCAGCCTGCGAAAGGCCTGGGCAGCCATTGCTGGCTTTCGAGATGGAAGTGGGGCCTTGAACCTGTGGCCTTCTGGTTTTGAGATTGTTCTTTTTATTTTTTTACTTGAAAATTTTTTAAATTTGAATCTAGCATTTTTTAAAGCAGTGCTTTTCTTTTCTTTTCCTTTTTTTTTTGAGACAGAATCTCACTCTGTTGCCAGGGCTAGAGTGCCATGGTATCAGTCTAGCTCACAGCAACCTCAAACTCCTGGGCTCAAGTGATCCTCCTGCCTCAGCCTCCCAAGTAGCTGGGACTACAGGCATGCGCCACCATGCCCGGCTAATTTTTTCTATTATTATTTTTTTTTTTTTTTAGTACAGAAGGGGTCTCACTCTTGCTCAGGCTGGTCTCGAACTCCTGACCTTAAGCAATACTTCTGCCTCGGCCTCCCAGAGTGCTTGGATTATAGACATGAGCCACCGCACCCAGCCAAGATTGTTCTTTTGTAGGCACCAAAGGAGGCAGGAAAAGCTTCGTCTTGCTCTGCCAAACACTTTTTAATAAAAGGATTTGTTCTATAAAATTTGGATTCTGTCAAAAAGCCGCACTCAAGGCACCAGAAGGCTACATGTGGCCACAGAGCCACAGGTTCCCCACCCCAAGGAAACATATTCTCTCCAAGAGCTTCTGGAAGGAATGCTGTTCTGCTCACACTTGGATGTTATCCCAGTGAGACTCATTTCAGACTTCTAGCCCTTATGACTATAAGACAATACTTTTTTATTGTGTCAAGCTACTAAATATGTGATAATTTGTTACAGCAGCCATTAGAAATGAATATAAAACCCTGAACTCTCCCCTTCTCTTAGAATCTCAAGAAGATCAAATTGTTCATCCTCTTTCTCTTTAACATACGGGCATCTCCATGTGCCTTGCTGACCAGGAGCTCCTCTTACAGCCCCAAGACATGTATGTCTAATGCTGGTGATTCAGTACTTCCTACATCAATAAAATGCAGCATTCAAAATACGCATGCCCATATTTCACTGTTTCCTTTACAGAGCCTCTAAACTTCATGTGTGTAACTTACTCAAATAGAGGTCCCTCTTCTAGTACAATAAAGTTCCCTTCTGACCAATACCACTCATCAGTGACACTGACCAACTGATGAGTCAATCATGCCTTTAGCTCTGTTGCCTTGGTTCGGATTGTCAGGACTTTCTGCAGAGAAGCTTGTGCCCCCTCTCCACGTGTTCCTCCATCGTATGTCCTGTTGCTTCCCGGACCTTTATCTGAGAAGGCGTGATGCGGCGCTAGCTCACAGGAACCACGCCGGGCATGCTTCATGCCTGTGACAAAGCCTTATCTTGTGCTCTTAACGTGGTAGTTACAAAATCCTGCCTTGAGCTCCATCACATTCTCTTGAACAAACGTCCCCATTAAATCTCACCACCTCTCCTCCACCCACTTCTCTGAAGGTATTCCCAAATTTCCCTAAAGCAGATCTGGCTGTGAGCCTGTGTTTCATTATAGCTTGAGTCATCGCACATCACATCCCATGTCCTTAGTTGCTTTCTGGCCTTTTCAGATGCCGCTGCCTTGGGCTGGTCAGCAGACAGCTGCCTTCATTGCTGTTGGCGCAGTAATAGGCAGCCAGACCCTTGGGCTCCTTAGGTGCCCGAGTGCTCACTGATTCTCACCCCAGCCTCCCTGGAGCCTCCCCTGCTCTCTCCTCACCCCAGCGCTCATTCAGGGCTCCATCTGGGGACTTGTCCATGGGACCCGACCTGGCTGGTTGGACGCCTCCTTCTCAGGTGGGAGGTGCGGCCACATGGAAGGTCCAAGAAACCATAGCCGGGGAGGGATCTATTAAACCCCAGCCTGTCGCAATGGAATCTGAGGGCCAGGGGAGGGAGGAGAGGAGGACGTTTCAGTGTTTAACCCTTATGTTCTACTTCAGGGAAATCTATTTCTGGTTTTTTTAAAAAAAAAAACTCCCCCCATCACTTGTAATTAACTAGTTATAAAAAGGCCTCGCCTTTTGCCTTGGGCTGCCAAGTTGATGTCTTTTATTTGAGCTACAAAGCCAGCTGAGGCTGAGATGCTTGGAATGGCCAGGGCAGGCATCCTGGAGGACAGGGAGGCTGTGGCTGAGGGGAGCCCCCTACACTGTACCCATCATCTCAGATTCTGAGAGCCCCAGATGCCCAAATGTGTCATCATCAGGACAGCCCTTGATGCCTCATCGTAACTCAGACACCCTGGAGCGCCTCACTACGGCCCGTCGTCACCCTTGAACAGGATGTAGGTGACCTGCCGCAGGTTAGCCTTTGTGATGATCTCAGCAAAGGAGATAGGTGGCCAGGTTCTTTCATGTTGCTTGTAGTGGGTGGAATAAGACACAAAGCAGTCCCCAAAGGCAGCAGGAGCTGAGAAACCAAAGAACAAAACAGACGAATCCAGTTTGTCAGTAAAGGGAGATTTACAAGCTTATGGATGGGAGCATGGTCTTGGATGGCAGCAAGACAGGTGATCTCCGCACCCTTACTCCCCACACCCAGGGCTTATACACTACGGTGAAAGCGAGTACGTGCGCTGCAGAGACAATTCAAGGCCACCCTCCAGAACAGGCTAGATTGCTGTGTGCATCACAGCCTATAATTTGTGCGATAACATCAGGGTTGCCTTGATCTGAAAGCAGGATTTATAGTAATAAATACATGTTATTACACTAAGGATAGTAAATAAAGGAACCAGGAAGCATTCACAGAACTGGGCTTATTCAGAAGACAACAAGGCAGATTAGCATCCAAGATGGAGTCACTTTTGTCTCCAGGGTCCTCCAAAAAGATACGTCCAAGTCCTAACCTGTGGAACCTGTGAATGTGGCCTCTTTTGGGAAAAGAGTCTTTGCAGATGTAATTAAGGATCTCAAGATAAGATCATCATGGATTATCTAGAAGGACCTAATCCAATGACCAGTGTCCTTACAAGAGAAAACAGAGAGGATGACACAGACACAGAGGAGAGGGCCATGTGATGACAAACGCAGAGGTTGGAGCTACACATACCTGCAGGCATGCAGGTCCAGGCATGCCTGGAGCCACCAGAAGCCAGAAGAAGCAAGGAAGGATTTTCCCCTAGAGCCTTGGGAGGGGGTGTGGCCCTGCGACACCTTGATTTCAGACTTCTGGCCTCCAAAACTGAGTATAAACTTCTGTCATTTTCAGACACCAAGTTTGTAGTGACTTGTTACAGCAGCACTAGGAAACTAATGCATTCCTCCACGTGCAATGCCATTTCTCTCGGGAAGAGTAAAATCAGCTCAAGTGGCAAATGGGAGGCTCCCTGTTGTAGCACCAACTTGTGGCTTGATCCTTCCTGCTAGAGGGACTTCTTGGAGCCCCCTGGACGGTTCATTCTGCCCAAGATGCTGTAAAGCTCTTATGGATGAAGCTGTGCCTGGGCAAGATGTGTGCATTCCTTGCAAGAGATTTACAGGACAGATGAGGTGTCTCCCCTGTGCACAGTGGTTTCAATCAGATATTTTATATTTGTAGAGGATTTTCAAGATTCTCTTGAGATGCTGTCCCATTTTCTAACACAATGGTCTTGAGCACTCACCAAGGCCATTAGATAGCATGTGGTAAACTTGACAAAGATCAGTTAACTGGCTCCAGCAGGAACTAAAACCAAGGCTTTTCAACCCGGACCACTGCTTCTTCTACCCTAGGTGATGGTCTACACCCAGGATGGCAAGGAGGCTCAAAGGTGTCAGAAAAATCCACGTCCATCTTTAAAACCAAAATTAGTGGAGGCTCCTTCTTTTTTTTTTTTTTTTGAGACAGAGTCTCACTTTATTGCCCAGGCTAGAGTGAGTGCCGTGGCGTCAGCCTAGCTCACAGCAACCTCAAACTCCTGGGCTCAAGCAATCCTGCTGCCTCAGCCTCCCAAGTAGCTGGGACTACAGGCATGTGCCACCATGCCCGGCTAATTTTTTCTCTATATATTAGTTGGCCAATTAATTTCTTTCTATTTATAGTGGAGATGGGGTCTCGCTCTTGCTCAGGCTGGTCTCGAACTCCTGAGTTCAAACGATCCGCCCACCTTGGCCTCCCAGAGAGCTAGGATTACAGGCTTGAGCCACCGCGCCCGGCCAGCTCCTTCATTTTGATTCAATGAATCAAATATCTTATGTCCTGACCCCTTCAGAAAAATTGAGGAATAAGATGTGGCTCTTCTCAAACTTCAATCACCTGGGAATCTTATTAAAATACAGACTTCAACTCGGGAGGTCTGGGGTGGCACCTGGGAGCCTGCATTTCTAACAAGCTCCCAGGTGATAGTTGTGCTGCTGGTTTACAGGATCACACTTTGAGTAGCAATGAGATGGAGACACTCACTAATTACACTACACTTTCAGCATTAAGCTAATTGGACATGCTTGCCCTTTGCAACTCAGTGGTAGGAATTATGGCTCTGACTTCGCTGCTGGGAAAGGAATTGCTGATGCACAAGCTGGCATTGCTTGGGGAAAAGTTCTGGTGTGGATCGATACCGTAAAAATATTTATACCTTTTGGCCAAGTAACTCAACTGATGGATGTGAATTCTAAATAAATAGCCCAGCAGATGAAAAAACCTCTATGAACAATGGCGTTCTACTATAGCACTGTGTATACTGAAAGAAAATTTAAAGTCTGTGTCTAATAGAAAGTAAATGATTAAGCAAATTATAATAAATTCACTCAAGACAATATTGTAGACATGTTTATATTCTCTCTTTCCCCCAAAGCAACATGTCACTGAGGGAATAAAAATAGTATGAACTCACAAGGTAAAGAAATTAACAGATTAATGGTTTCAACACATTTTTCCAAGATAGAAAGTCTACAGAATTGGGGAACATAACCACAGGCTCCTGTTTCTCTGTTTGTCATGTTTCAGTTTTTTAACTGGGCAGTGAGTACAATGGTGATTGCTTATAGTGTTTATACCTTTCCGTAGGCCTGAAATGTTTTAAAATTTAATTTAAAAAAAAAGTGAATGGGACAAGTGACGTGTTGGGAGTGGAAGTTATTGTGACAGAGTGAGCCAGTTATTGATCCAGAGTGAGTGAGCCAAATCTGGCCTTGGCTCTGGAAGGCACAGGGACCATGGAGGGGAGAATGAGGCATGGGCTAACAGCTGAGGGACGGTCAAGTCTGTCTCTGGAAGCTTCAGACCCCTAGATCTCCTGCCACACTGGGAGACAATCTCTCCCACTCACCACTGCCAGAGGGGATGGGCAGTTTATTCTCCAGAGAAATTGAGCCACATGAGCTCAGAACTCAGCATGTCAGATATCCTAAGGGGTCAGCTGAAAACAAGAGCATTAATGGAAGCTCCACATACTAAACTGTGGGACCAGGAGGACCAGAAAGGTGTGTTCCCTTTCCTCCCCATCATAAGGGTCACAGCCAGGACTCTGATAACAAAAGACAGATTAACAAGAGAAAAGCATGACAAATTTAGTTCAGCAGAGTTTTATGTGACATGGGAGACTTCAGAAATGAATACTCAAAGACCCAGGGAAAACTATTTTCATGCTTAGGTTCTCGGAAGAATGGACAGCCATGTAGAAATGTGACTGGACAAAAGAGAATGATCTAATAGTAACAGACGGAGGGGGCAACCCAGCAAGGCCTGTCTGTTCAGATTCTTCTTGGCCTCTCTGAGTAGCATTCCTTCTTCCCAGGGCAGGGGCAGGACCCCTTTGGAATGAGAGTCTTTCAGGGAGAAGGGAGAGAGTGACCTTCCTAGGTTTTATGGCCAGCTTTGGGAGAAAAGGGTTCTAGTTTCTCTGACCTCCCTTGGGGAATAAAAATTCTTGTTTCTATGACTTGCTCAGGAGGAAGAAGAGGGCAGGAGATAGGAGGATGGAAGAAGATCGGAAAGACTTTGCTTCTGAGGCCTTTTCAGTCTCCTGTAATGCAAAGTACTCAGCAGGCCAAGGTGCCGTACTTTGGGGTATCATGTTCTGAGCCCCAACAGACCCTTGGCCCCTCTCCTCCCCCACTCTCTACCCGCAGGCTAGAGACTGTCAAATTACAACCTGTGGGCCTAATCTGCTTAATTCTGTTTTTCCAAATAAAGTTTTATTGGAACACGATCACACGTATTTGTTTAAAAGTTGTCTATGGCTGTTTTCATGCTGTGGAATAGTTGCAACAAACACCATCTGGCCCACAAAGCCTATTTGGGCCTTGCAGAAAGAGCTTGCCAACCCCTGCTCTAGGGAAAAATAGATGTCACCAGAGAAGAGATGCCAGATTCTTCCCTCATTTGAAGCTCTCGTGACAAGACTGGCAAACTGCCCCTTCACCCGACGCTAAAGCCCATCAGTGACAAGCCCTGTCCACACCCACACTCGGCCTCTAAGCAGGTGTTAGGGCCTCACTCTTAAAGCACAAACAGATGTCCAGAGATTTTCTAGACACTCAAGGAAAGCCCCAACATGAAAGAGTACAATCAAACAGAAAAAAGGAACTTGGAGAAACCAAAACCAATTCAACAAATAGAAGAAACTTACAATAAAAATATAGAATTAATATATTCTGAGATATGAGAAGATATTTCATCCATAAGACAGGAACTAGATACTATGATAACCAAGAGTGTGAACGCTGGAAATGTAAGAAAGCAACAGCTCACAATAAAAAGGAAAGGTCAAAAGACAAAAAGACAAGGCGTTGAAAGATGGGAGGGAATAGTATTAATAGATTAACAATTCAGGATGTCCAATACTTTTTTAAAAATTATAGAACAAGAAAACAAAGAAAATGGAGGGTATGAAATCAGTGAAGAAATAGTATAAAATTTCTCAGAAAAATTTTTTATGTATTGCACATGGTGCCCAGCACAGTGAATAAAAACAAGAGCCATAAATTTCAGAGCACTCTAGCAATAAAGACAAGATTCTAAGTTGACAGAGAGAAAAGGAGCTGAACAAAAGAACAGAATCAAAATGGACCCAGACTTCTCAATAGTAACATGGGATGCCCCCCAAAAAAGTGGACCAATGCCTTGAAATTCTGAAGGAGAAGAATTTTTAACCTAGCGTTCTATGTCCACCGGTATCAGTCAAGTATGGAGAGAAAACAAAAACGTTTTTAGACCTGCAAGGCCTCTTGTGCACCCCTTGTTAGGAAACTGCTAAAGGATGTGCTTCTGCATGACCAGAGAGTAAAACCAAGAAGCATCCGGGAAAGAAGGGCTCCAACAAGGAAGTGAAGGGAGTTCTGGGACAATGATTTTACGTCAAGCTTATAGAGAAAACAGCCCAGATTGGAGCAAGAAGACTAATGACTTTGGGGCAGAGGACCTCCAGGAGACAGGGGGAAGGAACTGATTGATGATTTGACGTGTTTATGATGTGGAAAAATTATTGCTTGATGTTTTTACAGGTTTGTTAAAACACTTGAAAAAAAGTGGTATGCTACTTAATTCACTCGCAAGCAATTTCTATCTAGTTTAATTGATTTAACAAAAATTATTTTACAGGTCTATTTGGAGGATTGTTAAAGGAAAAGGAGAGGCAAATTGGGAACTGCTGGGTAGAAAGTTAAATCTTTGTCTAAAATTGATAAATCAAGAACAGCTATAATTTAGAAATATACAGGTAAATGTTAGAAGAAACAGAAGGTAGGAAGTTAATGCCTTTCTGACAAGGGATAAGAGCGAAAAATCATTGCTTTTGCTTTTTTAATATATATAATCATTTCATACTATTTTATTGTTTTAACTACCCACATGCATTTTGATAAAAATAAAAAAATTAGTTTAATTAAAATAAATTATTAGGTAAAATAAATTATATTAATCTGTTAGATTAAAATATCTATTCGTTTGTAATTATAACTAGAAAAAATAAGTTGCCTTTTTGGAAAAATGCTTACGTTAACTCCTTGTGGTATGCCAGGATGTAAAGTCTTTATAATAAGAAAGTCCTGCAGTTGGGAGGGCTGGGCAGGAAGGCTGATGGAACCCTAGTGTCTCCTTGTGTTCCAGATGCCTTGAGATCCATAGTCTTCGTGGGTGAGCAATGCAGAAGCAGGTTTGGACTAGTGTATCAATAAGGCTAGCATAACCAGGGAGCAGTGCTCCAAGGTTCAGGTGAAGAGTCAAGGGGGGAAAAAAAGATATAAAATGCATTTGATGTTGTATACTATGACTGCAGCAATGCAAAAGTGATATGTTCTTAATGAGAAGGACAGATGAAAACAGTATGATTTGATATGTGGGAAGTGGGAATGGAAATAATTTTTACCTTTAATTTAGAACTATATGAAGACTTCTATAATATTTGTGTAAAACAGAATAAAAGGATGTTTTTTAGGAAATCAGTGACATTCTTTTCTTCCCTCTTGCAGCTTAATTGCGTACACGGAACAGTATGTGGAATATGATCCTTTGATAACACCAGCTGAGCCATCCAATCCTTGGATCAGCGATGATGTCACTTTGTGGGACATAGAAATGAGGTAAAAAAAAAATGTTTTTAGGTTTGGGAGGAGGAAGGATGTAGAAAAAAAAATCCATAAGATCATAAGATTACCTTATTTCCTATCTTAATTTGATTCTTTTTATTGCTAGAACAGAAATCCCTCAAGTAACGTCCCAACTGAGTTCTACTTTCTCACAGTTTCTACCTCCTGATAGCTTTGATTTGTGCGTGGATTCTTTGTGGCTTCCCTCTGAACTCTCTCTGACCCTTTGGGACAGTCCCTTACCATTCCCTAGTTCTAGCTGCTGGAAGGAAAGAATCAGTGGGTCCATTTTTTTTCCATGTTTGACAGCAACAATAGCAACAATAATAGCTAGTACTTATGTCTACTGGGCACACACACGGTAAGTGTCTCCCATTGAATCCCCTCAACGGGTAAACAGTTTTATCCTCACCGTTGAGCAGATGAGGAAACTGAGGCACCGAAGAGTTCATGGACTTGCCCAATAGTACGTGGCTGAGCTAGGACTGGAACCCAGGCAAAGGGCTCCAGAGGCAGGATTTGCGTCACTCTGCTCTTCAGGAGTATCTGGCAGCAGGAATTCCAGGCGGTAGCTCCTTCCCCGTGAGGGAAGCCAGGGTGTTTACTTCATAGCTGAGGAACTGAAGCCCAGAGAGACGTGGATCACTTTCAGAATTACAGAAACCGAGGCAGATGAGTCTGGCGTGCTGAGTCCTTGCACCCTCTGCCCTCGGCTGGACAGCCTGTTATTTCAGGTTTCATTTCTCTATCACTCTCACATTGTATTGCATGCTTGCTCTTTCTTTAGCATCTTTTCCAGAAATGGAAAAGCCTTCTAAAAGGGAGTAAAAGTCATAGATGTGCATTATGAAAGTTCAAACTATCCCGATGTGCCCAAAGGAAATGATTCTCTCCTCCTCCAACCCGATCTCATCTTCCAGGAAGAGCCTTTGTTTATGGCCTGATGCTGTGGTTCCCTAACTGCGCCAGGGCACCCTGGGGCACTGCAGGACTCACGCGGTGACCACAGGAGATTCTAAATATTTGAACGAAACACAGTGGTGTTGGGCACAGGTCAGATACTGAATGAACTACTAGCTTAAGGTAATTCAGTTTCAACTTCAGAGAACATTATATCCTTTGCGATGATGTCTCCTCTTTGCAAATCTGGGTTTTCAGGGCAGTTTCTGGGATAAAAGGCAAATACTGTGCAAAAATCAACATGGAGTTGGAAACGAGGGTCATAGGATATGATCTGATTCCAAAGTTTATGAAAATGTGCCATGCCCAATAGGTGCACGTTGTGATTATTTAAGAATGAAATTAAATATTTTTCTTTCAATTGATATATATTTTAAACAGCTACTGAGTTGTTAGGACATAAATACATACTGAGTTGATTGGTCATGACCTTAATTAATGAAACTATTAGGTATTTCTTTTGCCCTAGGGGCACTGTGGGAAATTCACTGAGACATTAAGGGTACCGTGAATTCAGAAAGTTCTAGTGTCTGTCCCTTTGGATTTTTATGCATATATTATTACCTATTATTTTGTATAATTGGGTTCATTACACATACATTGTTCAATAATTTTTAGTTAACAATATATCGTGACAATCTCTACATATAAACACATGTGGATCCACCTTATGCTTTTTTTTTTCTATTTTTTTTTATTTCAGCATATTATGGGGGTACAGATTTTAAGGTTTCAATAAATGCCCTTTCCCCCCTCCCCCCACAAGTCTGAGTTTCCAGCATGACCATCCCCCAGACCTTATGCTTTTTAATAGCTACATAATGTCCTTTAGCATGAATGAGGTAAAATTTATCTTACCAATCCCTGGGTTATAAATATTGAGGTTGTATCTTTTTTTTTTTTTTTTTTTTTTTTTGCTATCATAAACAATGACTCAAGGAACATCCTTACATACAAGTCCAATGTTTTCTTTAGTATAAATTTTCCAGGAGTAGAATTAAGAATGGGATGCATATTTTAATTTTAGTTCATGTTCCCAGACCCTTCCTGAGCAAAACCGTAACAAATTGTCTTCATGCCCTTAGCTTAAAAGTGCCCATTTCCCCACATCCTTACGAACCCAAGCATTATCCATCTTTTTATCTTTTTTGTTTGTTTGTTTGTTTTGTTTTGTTTTTGAGACAGAGTCTCACTTTGTTGCCCAGGCTAGAGTGAGTGCCATGGCGTCAGCCTAGCTCACAGCAACCTCAAACTCCTGGGCTCAAGCGATCCTCCTGCCTCAGCCTCCTGAGTAGCTGGGACTACAGGCATGTGCCACCATGCCCAGCTAATTTTTTGTATATATATTTTTAGTTGGTCGATTAATTTCTTTCTATTTTTAGTAGAGACGGGGTCTTACTCAGGCTGGTTTTGAACTCCTGAACTCGAGCGATCCACCCACCTCAGCCTCCCAGAGTGCTAGGATTACAGGCGTGAGCCACCACACCCGGCCCCATCTTTTTATCTTTGCAAATCTGATACATGTAAAAAAACTTCTCATTTTACTTTTTATTTCTTTGTTAATGTACTTGAGAATCTTTTCACATGATCATTAGATATACATTTTTCTTTTGTGACTTGCCTGTTCCCATGTCCTTTCCCCATTTTTCTGTTGGTATGTTTTGCTTTGGATATTGGAATTAAAACAGTCATATTTACTGAAATCATATATTTTATCTTTTGCCTGAGATATTTTCTCAACCTCATTCTTTCTTCTTGTTTCTTTTTCTCAGCTTGCTCTATTAGTCAAGTTTTATATTAGCTTTTTTAAAACTCTAGTTTCTATTCTAGTCCTATTTACTTTTAAATGTTTTAATTGAAAATGCCATTCATTCATACAAATAATCGCAAAAAGTGGAAGTTTCCTTTACCTCCTCTAAATCCCATTTTTGATCAGACACGGTGGCTCATGCCTATAATCCTAGCATTCTGGGAGGCTTGAAGCAGGAGGATTGCTTGAGCCCAGGACTTTGAGGTTGCTGTGCCACAGGCCACTCTATCCCAGGTGACAGAGAGAGACTCCATCTCCAAAAAAAAAAGTAAATCTCATTCTTCCCTGAGGAATATTTTAAACCTGATATATTTTAAACCAATGTTTTTTAACTTATATTTCTATGAACATTAAAAAAAATAGTATGTAGTATGTATCTTTAGTATGTATCTTCCTTTTAATATTTCTGATATGCCCTAGGTAGCTCCTTTTGATCTAATCCAAGAACTTAACTCTTTCTTTAACTCAGGATTTTTTCTCTCATTTATGTATTTATGTAGTTATTTAAATTACTGCTGCTCTTTTGTTGTGCCTTTGCCTTTCAGGAAATCCTTTTGTGGGAATTCTGGGTCTCTGGAATGGGAAGCTGCCATATCTCTTATATTTTCTCTGTCATAATTTTCATCCCTTAGTCTTCATTCTATATTCACAGGAAAGGATGCCTGGAACTGCTCTTCAGGGTCCTCAGTCTGGTTTTCATTGGTGTCCGTTCTGTGAGTTTGTGCTTTCCTGGGTTTCTCTTTTCCTGCTGAGTGCTAAGAGGAATGGTGGACAGTCATGCTTCTCTTTCCCAAGGCTTCTTAATCTAACTTCTTGGGCTGTTCTGTTCTTAGCAGCCTGTTCTGTTCTGTTGGTGTTCACCCTCTTAAATCCCCATGAAGGTGTGGCACAGATTTTTTTTTTAGATTTCATTTTATTTTTCATATTTTCATCTCTCTCCTCTGTTTCTACCACTTAGTCTGTTTCATTGGGGGTTACTTATTGGAGGACGGTTGTTTCTAGTCATTGCTTCATTACTCTGATCACTGCTCAGAGCAGATCATTCTTTTCATATGCCCAGCAACTTGGAGGACTGCTCATTTTGATAAATTAAGGTTTCGGCTTTTAATAGTGCACCACATGGGGATTTATTTAAAATATCAATGCCCTGGCCCCACTCAAGGCCAATTAATTCAGCATTTCTGGCAATGAGGCATTGGTGGTTTTGTTTTGTTTTTTTTCCATCTTCCCAAATGATGCTAACATGCAGCCCTGGTCTAGAACCATGTGGGTGGCTGGCGAGGGTCCCTCAGCAATTGTGTGGGTCAGTTGTTCTCAAACCGTGCTGCGAGCAAAGACCACCTGGGGTGCTTGTTAGAAATACACACATGCCAGGTGGCACTGGGCACTCTCGGTGATTCCTGGGTGGCTCACCGAGTACCCCAGCTTTCTTCTGAGTGGTTCACACAGCTGCAGAGCGTCACCTGAGTGTATGAATGGGTAGACACAGGTAAATTGTCAGGGTCCCTTCTGGGTCCCAGGTATGTGGTCCAAGAACAGATTGAAGGACTGGGTCATCCTCTCAGAGTGAGACAGGTGGCCACAGGGGACCTCAGGCGGTACAGCCCCACCTTCCTAGCATGACATCCCTGCAGCCGTGCTCTACTATGTTTCCGGCCCAGTGGAGTTTCTGCTGTCTTCCCCCCCCAGGGTGCTTCCCAGCAAGTCCACTCTTCTCCCTCTGCTGACGGGTCTTAGGAGAACCCAGTTAGATTCGACAACACCAATGAGAAATAGGGAGAAAGCTAGAACATCTTTAGAAATCTCCCTGCTTCACGGAGTTTGCAGTTGTTTCTTCTCTACTTATTTGCTGTACTACCCTTGGGTTAACAGAAGCACCATCATTTGGTCATATTCCCCATATCGGAAGCTGACCAGAAAACATCACTTTAGCTCAGCAAACCCTTTCTGCCATGCGGAGCCTGTTGCATATTTCTGAATGTCTCCCATATGCCACGTCTGGCGCCCACCCACTGCCTCTGTTTCCAGTCCTGCTGCTCACAGCTTGGGGTTTTCCCAGGCTTCTGTTGGGGACACCCATCCAGTCTCTTCTCTGATGTCTCTACTGAAATGATAGGCCTCTCTCACTCAGCTACGTCACAAGTTCAGTCCTCTGCTTCACACCTTTCTGAAATTCCTCAGAGTTTATCATCTGCTGACAGGAAATGTCTTTGCCTCTACATACCAGGTTTGGAGTTTTCTATACTTCACTGGACTCCAGGCTCTTGCCTGTTCCCTCTTCCTGGGCCACTCTTCCTCCAGACCCCGGCATGGCTGGCTTTTCTTCTCATCCAGGTCTCACTCACCACTGGGTCCCTTCCTCAGAAAGACTTCCTGTGACCACCAGTCCAAAGTGGCCACTCCATCCCTTCAGTGGTTCAATCACCTCCTGCCTCTCATTCACTTTGTAAATAGGACTGAAAACTATTTTAGCACCTAGGCCTGTATGGCATAAAGCAGGCACTATGTAGGTTGGAAGGGGGATGAACAGATAGGTGATTCTTTATTAGATCATCTTGTTGGTATTTGGAAGATGAAAGGAGGTAAGCACGTGAACCTAATTCACCATGATAAAGTGAATTTCCTCTTTTGTTCTTGAAAGGCAGCAAAGCAGCATATAATAGTTTAGAAAAACGGCAGTCACCTGGCCTGTTGGCTTATCTAAACTTATTTAGCATGTTTTCTCCAAGGGGGCGCTACCTGCCCCTACAACCCCTGCTACAGTTCTGCTCTTACTGTTCAGGCATCTACTCTGATCTTCACGCCTGACCTAAGACAGCTACAATGTTCTGTGCACCTATAAGCAAATTCAAGTTATTTAGATACAAGTGAAAATGAAGCCCTGTTTCTTCTCCCACCAGAACATTTCTGCACACTCAGACGCTGACAGTGGTGTTAGGAAGAACAGAGTATGCGATCAGGACCAACATCACACTTCAGCCCAGACAGGTTTCTGTCTGTGAAACAAAGGCTGAAAATGACCAATAAGATAATCAAAAGTCACTTTTTTCTCAGTTTCAATTTCATTCAATACATATAGACTGAAACCTACTATGCACTGTATTCAGAGCAGGAAAGTCTCTCGGGCTACAAATGTAGCACAGAAAGTAAAACACCACCTGGCACCAGAATTCTTCCTTGCTTGGCAAGGGACATTAAGCCACTTGGGGCAGAATGGAAGGCCCTAAGGGTAGGGGCATTGGCAGAAACTTGAACAACAAAGGGAGAGGGTTGTGCTGTGCTGCTGAGAAAATGAGGCAAATGAAATCTCTGTTCCTGAGAGGGAACAGCTAAGGGCCCCTGAGGAGCAGGTGCAGGAGAGGAGCCAGAAGGTGACAGAAACTAGTCGCTGTGTGAGGCAGGGAAATCCCAGCCCCGAGGCAACCAAGAACTTTCCTAAAGCAGGACTGTCGAGCATGTGATTTTTAAATTGTGGGCTGCCAGGAGGTGCAATATGTACCCCCTTCTCGAGACCCTCAAATTCCAGCAAAGCCTCCCACCCTCGCAAGAACTTCATGGGAGGAGGTTTTGGCGAGCGTGGGAGAGCAGGGCAGTGTGTGATACGGCAGGACTCGCTCAAGACCTCACGTCCGTCCCAGCTGGGCTTGCACTCCTCTGGGCTAGGGGAGGGGCCCAGGCAGACTCGCCGTGATGGCCGGGACAGAGGACATCACAGATGACATCTAGATCCTGCAAAGATGGAGAATACACAGTCTGTGCCATAGGGAGGCTCCAGACAGCTCAGTGGAGGATTTGAGAGCAACTTACAGAATAATGACAGGATGACCTAGGATATAGCACAAATAACAGAAAATCGGGCTTTAATCCCCTCTTCTTCTCGGGTGAACTATTAGATGCAGAAGTCCAAGAATAAGAAAGTGTATATTCAGAGGGAAATAAATGAAAAGCTACTGTTTTAAAGAATGGACATGCTACACTTCAAGTCCATACAATGTAAATCCTGAGAATAAAGTTTAATTAAAGAAAATAGTGATAGCCAGGGCTTATCATTGAGGAAAAATCAGCCAAAAGTTGCCAGATCGCAGTTGGAGAGAATTCGGTCATCTGAACACCACCAGGAGAGGGTCCCAGGGAGGTGTATGGGATATGTTTCTGGGAGTGCCATTAACCAGGTGCTGGAGTCTCATGACACCCTCGTGTGGCCAGCAAAATGTGGTTTGTGATTTGCTGTCTCCACGTGACGTAAGTTTAGGTCTCCTCTCTGCTGGGTGTCAGGCACGTGAGCAGAGCTACAAGGAACTTGGCTTGTCCTGCTTGGCCTTCCAAATCTACTCCTAGCCAGCCTGAGCTGCTGAGAGGCAGAGATTGTCCCTGAGCTGCCCAGACACAGTGCGTTTGGCAGAACTGTTGACCCAGGATATTAGTCAAGCTCCTTTCCTGTGGTAGTTGGTCCCCAAACATGGCCCATCAGTGCCTTCCCTCTCTGCATGCACATGCTGCTCCTTATATCAAGAGGGGACACCCCCCTCTCTTTCCATCGGGACTGGTCTTGGTGTCTTGCTTGACCAATAGAGTGTAGCAGAAGGGACATTCTGAGAACAAGTCATACAGGACCCCTGTGGCTTCTACCTTAGTCCTTTGAAACATTTGCCCTTGAGACATTCCCTTTTGGAACCCATCTGCCACACTTTGAGACGTTCAAGGGCACTGGAGAGGCCATGTGTGGACACTCTGTCCAATGCCCAGCATCCACTGCCATCCTGGATCACAGTCAAACCTTCAAGTGACCCCACACCTGGCTGCCATCCAACTACATGAGAGAGATCCCAAGTGACAGCCTCTCAGTCAAGCCCAGTTGACCCAAGTATAGTGAGAGAGAAAGATAAATTGCTGTTTTAAGCCCTCGGGTTTGGGGGTGGTTTGTTACACAGCAGTAAATAACTGGACAACTCCCCACTGGAGCATTCAGGGCCCTCAGGTTCTTCTTGGGATGGGAAGTAAAATTGTGATTATTTATTCCATAGCCTTGGCTCTGAGATGGGGTCGTTATATATTTTATCTTTAAGGAACTGTTTCCTTCTTTTGTAATTTTCTGTAACTTGTCTTAGTCCATTTGAGCTATTATAACAAAAATGCCATAGACTGTGTGGCTTATAAACGACAGAAATTTATTTCTCACAGTTCTGGAGGCTGGGAAGGCCAAGAACAAGGTGCTGGCAAATTCAGAGTCTTAGGAGGGCTTGCTTTCTGGTTCATAGTAGGCTGTCTTCTCACTGTGCCCCACATGGCAGAAGGGCAAGAGAGCTCTCTGGAGCCTCTTGTAAGGGCACTAATCCCATTCATGCTCTACTCACTTACCAAAGGCCCCACCTCCTAATACCATCACATTGGGGATTAAGACTTCAATATATGAATTGGATGGGGACACAAACATTCAGTCTATAACATAACTCAAAAGTATTTTGGCTGGGCATGGTGGCTCATGCCTGCAATCCCAACTATTTAGAAGGCTGAGGCAGGAGGATCCTTTGAGGCCAGGAGTTCAAGACCAGCCTGGGCAACTTAGTGAGACCTTGTCTCTAAAAAACTTTAAATTTTTAAAAAAAGTTAGCTGGGCATGGTGGTGCATATCTGTAGTCCCAGCTACTTGGAAGGCTGATGTGGGAGGATTGCTTGAGCCCAAGAGTTCAAGCCTGCTGAGAACTATGACCGCACCACTGAACTCCAGCCTGGGAGACAGAACAAGACCCTGTTTCTTTAAAAAAAAAAAAAAAGGGATTTTGAAGGTAGTTTTACATCTTTACCCAAGTCTTAGTTTAGACATCAAATGAGGGAATACAGTAGAAGACAGGGTGGTGAAGTGCAAAAAAAATAGCCTTTGGAGACAGGCAGACCTGGGTTCCAAGTCCAGACTGCCACTCACCAGCTATGTGGCCTTGGACAATCAGACCTCTTTTGAACCATGGAAATTTAAGTACATATATCTGCTTCCCTGGTTTATGTTGAGATTTAAGTGGAGCAAGCACTGTAAGGACAGCTCCTTGCACCATGCATAGCACAGTGAGGGCCCTGCAGAAATGAGCATTGTCACAGATGGTTGCTTCTCAGAACCTGGCTTTCTTATTCTCTGTTTGGGAGATTTCCTCCATGTCCTTTAGCTGTGAGATCAGCTGGAATGAAAGATAGATGCCCGTGGAGGGCCCCCTGTCTTTGGGACATGTTGGCTTGGGCTGCCCAGATGGAGGCAGGAATTTGGTGAGATTCAATGGGCACAGAGGACAAATAAGAGTTAGAAAAAGGCATCCAGCTAGTGATTAGAAAACACCGTCAGGATAAGGACCCGTTACCCACACCACTGTGCACATTTTTTTATTGATTGTTGTAGTGTCTTGCCATGTGAAAATCACTGTGGTAAATGCAAAGACACTAGAAGGCAAGGTCTCTGTCCTCAGAGAGCTCCCAAGACAACTGGCAAGACAATGGCATAAACTCTTAAAAACCCAATTGATGATACAAAACTATAATAAAGAATACATCGCAAGGCAGCATCTCTGCACAATGGATATAAATAAAGGGACTATGAGTTCTACGGATTATTTGCTTGAGTTCGGCCAAAGAAGAGTTATTGCCCAGTTACCTGGGAATCGATGTTGAGAGATATTTTAATTTTCAGAATTACCATATAACCACAAGAGACCATTTAGTGGTAGCAACATGTTCAAGTCTGTCCTTGAAGCTTACAGTGGATGATGTTGGAAGTGCCCAGGTGGTACAAGAAAGATATGTATAGGGAAGTTGTATCCAAGAAGCTTTTAATAGAAAGGAATCCCAATGGCCAAATAGTACCAGGAAAACAAGGAGAAGATGTGGAGCATCTAGTTGTAGAAATAGGATTGAGAGTAATGGATAGGTGAGGAAACCCAGGTATATATGGTTAATAGCATCACCCCCAAATTCATGTTCTTCCCAGAACCTCAGAATCTCCAAATTCTATTTGGAAATAGAGTTGTCACAGATGCAATTAGTTAAGATGAGGTCATACTGCAGTAGGGTAGGCCCCTAATCCAATATGAGTGGTGTCTGTATAAGAAGAGAAAATAGAGACACAGACACAGAAACACAGGGAGGATGCTATGTGATGGCAGAGGAGAGATTGGAGCAATGTGTCTACAAGCTGAAGAATGCCAGGCATTGCTGCAACATCAGAAGCTAAGAGTATGGAACAGATTCTCCCTTAACGCCTTCCAAGAGAGCATGACCCTGCCACCAACTTGATTCTGGACTGCTAGCCTCCAGAACTGTGAGAGAATAAATTTCTGCTGTGTTAAGCCACCCAGTTTGTTAGTACTTTGTCATGACACTCCTAAGAAACCGGTACACCAGGGTATCCTGTCTCTCCAGGCCCCCTTATTTCTGCTGAAAGGGGGTAACCTTGTAGCTTTATAGATATTACCGACTTCTGTCCTCTGACTCTATATCCAGAGTGACACTCCAAGCTTTCCGGCTCACCCCAAAAATTGTCCTTCTCCCACTCTTGCCACCACAAGGAATATGGTGGGGTAAATGTGGTTCACTGCTTGGGTGCCAGAAGGCAGTGACTCCTGCGGTGGGCACGCATCCACGAGGCCATCACTGCAAAGACTCAGCACCTTTCCCCAGCTAGTTCTCCGGGCACAGCCTTTGCTCAGGGTGCAGCTGCCACCAGCACCATCCCTGGAGAGCCCTGAACCCTTGGCCAGCACAGAGCAGATGGTTGTATCTATCCCAGGGCACAGCCTGACCCTGGCAGGAAGAAGTGATGTCTTGCAGCTCTCTGGGACTTAAATTTGCTGCTAGCCCCCACCCTAGGGTGGCTTTTCCATAAGCAGTATTTTTGGTCCCCTGGAAAATTATTGAGTTTGATTAGTTCCGGGGCTTGTGTTTGAGAGAATCCAGGATCTGTCTTCATGAGTTGTTGTAAAGGGCCCAGCCTAGTGCTTTCGGAGAGATCTTACATGGAATTCCCCATTCTTTGACCTGATGGACTTAGTTTCCTGCTGTGACCCTATTGAGCTATGCCTGGAAACACGAAGTTGTACAGTAAGGGACTCCCTGATCCCCAAGTACGTGGTCTGTTGGTCACCGTCCTTGGAAATGAAAATACTGCTGTTGCTAATTTTGTCTATCTGTGCAGAAGTAGTTGGGTTTGGATGGTTTGTGTCTAGAGCTGTGTACCTGATACAGTAGCCACTAGCCACGTATGGCCATTTAATTTTAAGCTTTAATTATTAAAATTGAATAAATTGTAAAAGCCAGTTCCTCAATCACACTGGCCACCTTGAAAGTGCTCAGTAGCTCACGGTTATAGAATATTTCCATCATCACAGGAGGTTTCATTAGACAGCGCCCATCTAGAGTTATTTGCTTGTCCAAGCCTTCCAACACATAAGCTCTCTTCTTCTTCTTCCTAAGTGTAATTTCTAAGTTAAATATTGAGAATATGCCAACTCCATAATAAGAGGAAATATGATTTTATTCACTTACTGTGTGTTAGAAAGAATAAAAAGTACGTGTCTATTTTTAAATATTGCTAGACACGTGTTTCCCAAATGTGATTTATGTGGACATAAATCACCCAGGGGTCTTGTTCAACTCTAGGTTCTGGTTCAGCAGGTGGGTGGGATCCTGCTCTGGTCCACAGGCCACACCTTGAGCAGGGAGGAGTTACAGCAGGTGACTTGTGAATGAGGACTCTATTGCTGCTTGAAGGGTCAGAGGAATAAATACAGTGAGTGAAGTTTAATGGAAGGACAGAAGCTGAAGGAACTATTCTCACAGTCCACTACCAGAAGAATAAGACTAGCGCCCCTTCCCTAGTCTGCATGTGAGACAGTGGCCAAGGTGAGGCACGCAGCGTAGCAGCGTTAAGAGCTGCCCTCTGGGGCACGTGGTCCAGATTTGATCCTTGACTCTATCACTTCTTAGCTATGTGTCCTTAGGCACACTGTCACCAGGCCTCAGTTTCCCTATCTGGAAAATGGGAATAGTACTAGTACATTTCTCCTAGAGTAGTTGTGAGGACTCAGCGAACTAGCAGATGTGAAATGCTAGGAACAATGTATAGCATGTTGTAAGCACTGTACATGGCTGTTAACTCAATAAGCAAAGGCAACGTCCTGCCTCTGAACAAGTGAATACAGTTTATCCTGGATGAATTGATGCATTTCTGACTTCACTTGACTCTAAACGGGCCCCTAGTTTCCTCCCCCGTGGCTGGAAGAAGGGGCAAGGGATAGAGGACTATGTCTCTGATGAAAGGTTGGGTTCACGAAGAATCCTCGGTTATAGTAAAAGTGAAAAAATGATGGAATTGGGCCCATAATTGACGGGAATGGTCTAGGGAGGCCCAGTGGATGGTGGTGTTGCTTCCTGTAGACAGCAGCCACTGGGCACCCTGGTGACCCTTCCTGGACACTGTCCCTTTCGCGTGCCTCCTTTAGAGGAACTTTTTTACTGTTTGTTACTGTTGGTATACAAAGTCTACATTTTGAATTTGTGCAGCTTTTGTAGAATCTGTCCCTTAACTATGAGACATTTTCCTTCAGTGTGTGGCAGCAGAATGGATCTGAGTCACAGAAGAAAATAGGACACAGGCTTTTCCCTGGTATTGACCATGTTTTAAACCTTCTCCCTCCACCCCAAAGCAAAGAGCCCAGCCAGCAGCGAGTAAAAAGATGGGGCTTCTCTTTCGACGAGATATTGAAGGACCAGGTGGGGCGGGACCAGTTCCTACGATTCCTGGAGTCGGAGTTCAGTTCCGAAAACCTCAGGTAAATCTCTGCAAGGTGTGAGCTGTGTGCAGAATGTGTGTGAAAACATTTGCATAATCTGTCTCTCCACCTGTCCATATCTCCCTTTCTCAATAAAACATCATCAGGGTTCAAATTCAAATGCCAGCTAATCTAAGGTTGAAATGGAGAAGAGCAAATTAAAATATGCAACTTGTTACCACCATAATAGCACCTACCAACACTAAGCATTTTTTAGTTGAAGTCTGGATGACATTTGTTCAACTAATTGGGAACAAGTCTTGAATAGTAATTAAACAGATGGATTTGACGATACCATCCTTTGGGAACAACTGTAGAATCACGGAACTTCGGGGCGGGGGTGGGGCAGCTCAGAGGCTCTCTCCTCCAAAACTTCCCACTCTGGGGTCCTGAGCTGAACAAAAGAGAGAGGAGTTAATAAGCACATTTCAGAATTTCAAAGAGCCAAAGTAAATATCACTCAATAACTGGAGACATAACTGGACAAGCTAATTAGAATATGCCTCTTCCTTTTTTAAGGAATTCTGTCAGCTCCATGCCGTGGTTACTCTGATCATCTGATGCCAGTGAGAACATCTAGTTGTTTCTATTGGTCTCTAACTAATACTTTATGAGGGAAAAGTGTTAATAATTACCGATTGATAGGAGAAAAAAATGAAACATTCAAAATATGGGGTCCAATGTAAGTGGATGAAAAAGGGGTGCATTAAAAGGAAAAGACCCCTTGGTCATGAAAGATGTGGGGACTTGTTTATTCATCCTTTTATCGTATTACTTGAAGAATCAGGGACCCACGGAAAACATGACTTATCTAAGCCCTCTTAGTGATCTTAGCAAACTGGTGCTTATTAATGGGTAAGATGAATCTCTCTCTCTCTCTTCTTTGCACAATGTTCTCTTTTTTATACCAGGTTAATTCCCATCTTCCAGTGCTATTTTCTTTAAAAGGGCTTTAATAACTTTTAAATGGTTTTTGACTTTAAAAAGTCAGAGCATATACCATAGGCTAAGGACTGTCCCCTCCAATTTTTTTTTCTTTTTTTTAATTTGTTATTTTTTTTTATCCCACTGTTTAAAAAGTTTGACCCTCCAATGTTAATGTTCAAAATCCATGTTATGAATTTGAAGTTCGAATCATACTTAAATCAAGTGATATTTATGCCACACTTATTCCGTATCAAGCCTCTTAAGAGTCTGCTGAGGGGTGCAAGTCAGGATGTGTGACCTTTGCCTGCAACAACCTGGTAGGTTCCTGATGAAAAAATGCAAGGAACGATCAAATCACTAAATGTACATAAACAAGTGTAAACTCTAAAAACTATTTTGGAATTATTTATGAGAGAGAGAAATCAATGTAACCCATAGTAGATAAGTCATAGCTGGACTTTGAAGAACACGCAGGATGTCAATAGGCAAAGAAGGGTGGGGAGAACATTCCAAGGTGGAAGACAGTAGGAGCAAAGCGGTGATAGTGGGACTCTCTCACGCCACCAAGTCCTGGGGGGAGTAGATGCCACCCACACCTTTCTAGGCATTCACGTGTCCACTGTAAACTAGATAAGGTCCAGCATCTTATTTTTGGTTATGACTCATGTGTACTTTCCTTATGCTGAAGCACATTCAAACACAACCCAGAGCTTCAATGCCTAACAAAGTATTTGTAACAGAAGGTTTGACGTCTAATATTCTTCACTGGAGTGGTGCTCAAACCAGCCTCCCAGACTGTGCCCCTCTGTGGCCAGCTTGGTGTACGCATGTGGCCTCTCCGTGTGGCCAGCTCAGTCCCGGGTTCCACCCAGCATGGGTCCTGTGAGCCACAGCTGGGCATCCTTCTCATCTCCCCTTCTCACCCACCCCCCTGGGTCCCAAGATGAAGTGGCATCAAGGTTCCCCTTTACCTAACTCTGTCTCAGCCCACAAGTAGTCTTATGACTCTCTTCTGCCTGCACTGTTACAGGGAGTTTAAAGAATGACCACAGGGTCCTGGTCATTGTGAGGGTCCCAGGAGCACCTGCTGGCTCAGCTTCCGCCTTGCTCAGTCTGAGGCATTCATTCTGGAAAGCCTTGGTGTAGCCAGAGCCACTTATCAGTTCAGACTAGTTTCACAAAATATGCGTTATGCTCAGGGCTCGGAGTGCACCGAGGAATGTGTCCCTGGCAGGTGTTCAGCGCTTCCTCCTGCCGTCACCTCTTGCATCTCTGCCAGCTCCTTGCCCCCTGCCAGGAGGGCTACCTTTAATCTGGGGTGAAAGTGTGTGTGAGCGAGTGTTAGCGCGCCAGAGCCGAGTCTGTGCCCCAGCATACCGGCATAAATCCAGACTTAAGAGGATCACCTCTCCGATCCACAACAGGAAAGGAGTAAAGAAAACAGAGCAACAGGGAAAAGAGGAAAAGGATAACCCAAGAGCTTCTAAAATCCTCTCTGGAGGCCCAAGTTCCATTTTTATGATATTTGGCATAATTGGATACGTTGCAGGGAGGCTCAGTTTTAAATCACACAACTTCAGGACTCTGCTCGCCCATCACAAGGTGGCTTCTTCTCCTCCCCTTTGTGTTCATTCTTCCCACCGCTGACGCTGGTTTAGCGCCTCCCAGGAACCAGGTCCCAAGGATTCAGAGCTGACCCCGTTTCCCCTTTGTGCAGCGTGGGCAGACACGCCTCCGCCGTGGTCCATGGAAATGGCAGCCCCTGGGAGCTGCGCAGCAGGGCACGACTAAAGGACCCTGCCAATCTGCTGTGCTGGCTGTGCTGGGGTCGTCCCTTCTCCCCAGGATTGGCCAGGGGCCCAGGCTACTGGCATTGGAGCATGGCAGGACAAGAGACTGACCAGAACCCACGTGGATAAATTGCAAAGTGCCTCTCCACATCCACCCTTCCGCGCTCCCTCACATCTCTCTCAGGAAAAGGGTGCTTTGAGCCTAACATTTTCACACAGTGCACTCAGGCCAGTTAAGTAGCCAAGTGGCCGAATTTAGAGCAGAGCTTCAGCATGTGGGGCGGCGGAGCCTAAACATGTCACCCTGGATCCTTTAAGGAATGATTTCTATGAAGCTATAATAGAATTTGAAGTCCCTTTTGCTCATTTTCTTCTGGGTGAGTCTGTGAGCTGAGATAGGGGCTCCGTCTCCAGGGCTGGGAGGGGCGCGGCCAGCAAGGCATTTGCTGCAGCTGTGAGCGCCCTGTGGCAGGGGCTGCCTCTATGCCTCCTTTCCCAGCCCGCCCGGGGCCGAGCCCAGGGCTCCGTCCACAGAGGGAAGGCCCATGGACACAGCTGTTTGCCGAGAGCCTCTGGAAGCTCACAGCTTTTCAGCCGCAAGGCAGGAGCCTCGCAGTTCTGAAGCAGGATGCCCTGCTGACTTATGTGGCCATGTCCTACCCCCTTCTCTGGGCACTTTCCCAGAACGAGGACGGTCGCTCCTTGCCACCTCTGCCCCCTCTCCCACATCCCTGCCTCGACACTCTCTGCCACATGGCACAGCACGAGTTAAAAATCAAAACTCACAGCGAAGAGCATCCCCTGTACATTTTTTATGAGCTGTAACATCTCCTGAGAGAAGGTAGTTGTTCTTCTAACCTGCAGATTGATGATCCGAGTTCCACATGGTGTCAGCTGAAGGGAGAAGCAATTAAAACAGAACACGGGGGGTGCCCGGTTTGCCTGGAGAGCTCCCGTCTTCGGCAGGTGCCCCCAGTCCCAGGAAGACCTCACGAGGCTTGGTAGCCCCAGGAGGACCCACCACTGACCGAACGCATGATTGAGCAGAGCAGAGGTGACGGCTCCCAGGACACCACGGCCACTGGCAGCGTTGCAGGCACTGCCCAGCGAGCCTCACCCAGCTTGGTGGTGCTGCTGGGGCTCCTAATGCAGGCACCCCGGAATTTCAGCCCAGCCGGTGGAAATCAAGTTTAAGCCATTGTTCCCGAGTCTCTGGTTGACCAGCAGGGGGCACAGAAACACTTTCTTCTGCCGTGGAGTTTGCTTTTCTCTGGGAACGAACCAAAAGCTGTAGTCACTAACCCTTGAAAATTCTAAGTTATGAAAAGATATGGAAACTGGTCATTGGAGGGCCACCCAGACCTCCTGGCAAGGTGGAGAATGACCAACAGCTACACGGTTTCTCTTGCTCCAGCCAGCAGCCTGCAGGACAGAACCCCAAACCTTGTGGGCACCTGGGGAGAAAGGAGCCCCTGCCCCCCCCAGGCAGACCCTGGACGGTTTCAAGCCCCGTCCCTACTGCTTCGCCCTGGTGGCTTCTGAGCCCAGAATGGCTCTCCCCAAAGGCCAGTTTCCCCACCAGCGTTTCTGAGCCATGAACGCGGATCAAATGCCGGACAGGGGCTGCCTCCCGCTGCTCCGACGATTGGCAGGGACCACAGGCAGGACAGGTGGTCTCCCAGATACCAGCCCTTGAGGCCCGCCAGCCACCACAGCCTTTCTGCTGCAAGCCACGGAGGCTTAGTGCAGGCTGGGTGGATTTGACGCTGCTGCTGGCATCATCCTCCCTCCCTGCCGGCATCGTGGGGGAGGAGCGGTACCTGCAGGCTTTTGATAAGAGCAGGAGCTTCCAAGCCTCAATGGGCCTCCCGTGGGCAGTAGACGGGCAGAACGGGGCTTTGGTGGCTCTGTGGGGGGAGTGTGGCCGCTCAGCCTGGGCTTGGAGCTCCCAGATCAGGCCTGTGGGGCTCGGAGATGGCAAACAGAGACCGCAGCCTGTTCTGAATTTCAAATTGACACAAAGGTTCTTCGAAGCCAGGGATGGTAAACACACATGGGATGTCAGGATGCCGTTGCGACAGCATTTTTGCTGTCGCCTGAGAGGGACGAGGCAGGTCATCTCCAAGGCAGACAGAAGGCTGAGGAGAGTCCCTGCGTGTGTGGGGAGAGAAACTGCTGTCACCCCGACACCCTCCCCTGGTCCCCACCCCCAGCAAGCCTGTTGTTTTTCCTTCTGCTTTTTTTTTTAATTCTTGGTTTTATTTGACAGAGGGAGTCTTTTAGTTTTTCATATAAAAATTTATTAAATTCGATTCTGATGTTTGCATTGACATCAGCTCCAGACCTTCCCTATATATCCACCTACGCGACGTGCATTGCGTGGCTCCCAAATGACCCCGCGGAAGGGACCCTGTGGCCTCCGGATGCACAGGGAGCCCAGAGAGCTTGGAAGCAGCAGGGGTCCTCGGCGCCTTCCCAGAGGGACCCAAAAGCTCCCCCTCAGAGCGGACTGGGGCGAGGGACAGAGGTGACAGAAGGTGACGTCACACAGGACATTGATTGAGGGGGCAGGAGATCACTGGCTTCATCCATTCGTGCGAGAAGTTGCAGGGCCCTGCTGGGCGTGGGATGGATGCTGACCCAAAAGGTCAGCGCAGAGGAGACTCCCCAAGTGAGCCAGCTGTCCCCTCTGCCCGGCATGTGGTCGAGGAGAACTCACTGGCTTAAGCTTTGGAACATTGCCTCTTAGCACACCTTCCAGTCTTTGTTAAAATCAACACAGCTTCTTTCTTTACAGCCACGTTTCTTAAATTTTTCATCAAACCCCGTCTTCCAGGCAGAGGAAGGCTTGTGGGTACTCTCCCCACCAGGTGGCTGTTGTCACCTTTAAGCCCTCTGGCCCCTCCTGCATTCCTTGGCAGACCTTAGCGGTGGACAGCGACCCCTGAGGAACTAGGGAAAGGCCTGGGAGAGGGAGGAGACCCACACCCCAGCTCGAGATGCCAGGGCCCACGGGAACAATCCTGCAGGTTAACGGCTCCTTTCAGACTCTTCTGCGCCTGCCACCCTGGACGGGGTTAAAGACACACTCTGCTCTCCTCCCCCTTGATAGCCAGAAGGACCTGAGGTCCCAGGATCCTGCGGCAGAAAGAAAGGGAGCTGGCGCTGAAGGGTGGGAGATGCCAGGTGGCAGCAGCAAGAGCCCCTGGCAGCTTCTGCCCAGGCCACCTAAGGAGACAGAGGCGAAATCCAAGGGGTCACACTGGGGCAGTATTGCACCTGCAGCCGCCACACTGACCCTCTCCTCAGCTCCCACCCACGGGACCCGAAAGCATTTCCGAGTTAAGTCTGGATGGGAAGTGTTCCAGACCCTGCCACATAGCCCCCTACCCACTTCATGCCCATTTTACAGGTGAGGAAGAGACACTCAGAGATACAGCAATTCAAGACAACGCCGTGGACAGGGTGAGGGCAGGACTGTGCTTCCTGGTCCCCTGATGGAGTGAGGTTGTCTCCTCCCTGCCTTTCACTTGGCTCTGCAGGATCAGTGCAGGGACCACAGGGGCTCTCTTTGAGGAGATCGTTAGAACCCCAGCATTCTGCGAACACACACACATGCACACACGCGCACGCACTCACACGCCGCTTCTCACCCTGTGGAAACGAAGCTGCATTACCCCAGTCTGCCACTGAGTGGCACCTTCGAGCTGTGCACTTGGCTCCAAAGACATTTCTCTGAACAGCAACAGAAAAACATGGTTAACCTTTAAAAAAAAAAAGTACATCTCACTTTGGGTGAATTCGATGACAGACTGAATGCACTTTCCGCCATGTCGTGGGTTAGCTTTTCTCGTTCCTTCCCTTTCATTGACCAGACTACTTGTGATTCCAGCGGCTGCAGGGGCTACGTGGAACCTGTCCTCCTATCTCATTGATGGGGAAGCTAGCCTGTCCCAGCCAGGGGGCAAAGGGAGTTGCACCCAGCCCTGGGTCCTGCTGAAGAGCTGCCATGGGAGCCATGCTCAGGACCTGGGAGCTATTGTCACACTTTGGCCCTGGTGGCTGCTGCTCTCCGCAGAAAGAGCTGACCCTCGGCCTCCCCATGGCTGCTCCCATGCGCGTGCTGGGGAATTACAGAGAGGCAAAGACGTGGTGAGCAGGGGATTTTTCTCCCTGATAGGAGAATCTTTTGGCAGAGAAGTCCCCATGTGCACCACTTCAGCATTGTTCCAGATGAGCCCATCTTTGATCTGAAAGCCATTTGTGGAGCACCCACTGTTTGCCAGGCACAACGCTGAACACTGATGTGAATCAGCTTAGTCTCTCCATCTGTAACATGAATAGCTGGATCATCCCAGCTTGCATATTCTCTATGATTCCAGGATTCTGCCTGCTCCTCTGATCTTTCCTCCATTCTGATGGCCCCAGCTGGTCCCAACCAGAGTTGACAAAGGGACTCCCGTTTTTAGTGTTGTGGCACCTATGTAGAGCAGTGGTTCTCCATCAGAGTGATTTCACCCTCCAGGGGACATTTGGTAATGTCTGGAAACATTTTGAATTGTCCGAAAGCAGGGGTGCTATTATCATCTAGTGATAATAGATGACAACCTTGGTAGAGGCCAAGATTGCTGCTAAACGTCCTACAATGCACAGAACGGCCCCCACGACAAAGAATTGTCCAGCCTGAAATGGCAATGGTGCTGGGGTTGAGAAACTTGGATGTAGAGGGGGAGAAATCTCTTTATGATAACCAGAAGCACATTGATCTTTTACTATGCACGTCCATTCTTCATAGTAGTGGAACACCCTTTGCGTTTTCAGCAGTCCCCATGATCTTTGTGACCTGCAGTGGCATCAGGGCAGGCTGGGGGATGCAGCATAAGGAGTTTCATGGGACATAGTTCTTGGGCCACCTCCAGCAGGGTCCAGGTGCTGAGCCCCCTGGAACTGACTTTGTTTCTGTTTCCACTTCAGGTTCTGGCTGGCTGTCCAAGATCTCAAGAAACAACCCCTACAGGATGTGGCCAAGAGGGTGGAAGAAATCTGGCAAGAGTTTCTGGCCCCAGGGGCCCCAAGTGCAATCAACCTGGATTCTCACAGCTACGAGATAACCAGTCAAAATGTCAAAGACGGAGGGAGATACACATTTGAAGATGCCCAGGTTTGCTTATCTACTTGAATGGTTGTGTCCATTTGTCCACTCCACCACCTGGCCCATTAACACAAATCCCAGGCATGGTGGGTAGTTGGAATTCGGCTTTTATTATTTTTAAGTCCATCAACAGAAACCATTCCATACAGGTGCACAGCAAAATCCCAGGATCGTTTTCCTAGACTGGTTGTGTTGTTACATAGAAACTGAAATTTTCAGTTATATGCTTTATCTTCTCCAGGAAAATCTCAAAGTGTTTTATAAAATCTGAAGTCTTATAGTAAGTCAGTAGTCAAATCCGGAAACCCTAACACACTGTTGGTAAAGGAGGTACAGTGAGTTGGCAGAGCCATGAGTCAAACCCGCATCTGTCTAACTGTGAAGCCCACACTCACAAGCCGTGCTCTGCACTGCTTCCATAGTGACTTCCAGCTGTGCAGCGAATAGTCCTTGAGCAGGGCTATATTCCAGACCCTGCGCTATGTGATGAGACACCACAGAGAATAGACTAACGCCGCTGCACCCAGCAAGGTTACAGTCTGGTGTGGAGGATAGACAAGCAAACAGGCAATTTTGATGGTACAAGAAGTGCCCTCAAAGGGTGAGGTCTAGGGCTAACGAGAGCCCACCCTATGTGACACAAGTAGGATGTTCACAGACGCTGGCGAGGCCGGCGAGAGACACAGAAGCTACCCCGAACAGCAGGTTTAATCTTGAGTGCTCTGGGAGGTGCATTTGTAAACATAAGCATCAGATTGGTTTCTTATTTCCTGGCCCCTAATTTTTATTTCCTTTCACCATCCCAGTGACAGGGCTTAAGATTTTGCTCTTATCTCCTAGACCTCACTCCTCATTCCTCTCACCTGAGGGGTCCCCAGTAGAGAATTTGAGTAGTTTACCCTCCTGTAGACGGTATTGTCTGCTTTATGAAACTCAGTGTAGCTGCACCAATGCAAATAATGGCAAGAGAACACACCCAGTGTCCCTTGTCATTGGATTTGCCTTGTCATTTGCTGAGATCGTCAGGATGGAAACACCTACTAACCTCAACACAACAAGCACCTTTTGATAGAACTCCATCGAATTTCTACGCTGGCGGATTTGGTTCCCTAGAGTTCTATGTCTTTGCATCATGAAATCATGACCCTCTCACACCCTTTGCAGCTTCAAAGCAAAATGCCAAAGGAGTCGTGAGAACTCCTTTTGTCCTGAGATATTCCGGTGTGCATTTGTGCTCCCCAGCACCGTATTGACACAGCCCAGGGAGGAGAGTGACAGAGGAGCTCCATGGGGCTCCCTGGGCGGATGATCCGAAGCACCAAGCTCGACTCTCCTTAGTCTTGGCACACAAGAGCAGACCCATGAGGCATGCGCACAGTGTGTCGCTCTAGCATGACATCAAGGAGGATTTATTTTAATCTTGTAATATAGAAACTTTTAAATATGCGGAAAAAGAGAAATAGCAAAACAACAAACCTTTGTAGACCCTCATCCAGCCTCAACACCTATCAATACATGACTGATCTCATTTTATCTGTACCCTCGCCTCATCTGCCACTGGGGTATTCTAAAACAAATCCAAGACATTGTATCCTTTCAGCTGTAAAACTTGCGTATGTATTTCTGAAAGAAACTTACCCTTACGTTTTAACATTAACACAATACCATTATCACATCTCAACAAATTAGCAATAATCGCATAATATCATCAAATGTCAGGTAAGTGTTCAAACATATAGTAGTCCTATAAATGCCTTTATTTAAAATCAGAATCCAAATAAGGTCCACACACTGCAGTAGATCAGCATTTGAGTGTCTTTTCATCTCTAGGTGCCCTTTGTAATTTATTTGATGAAGGAATCAGATCCTTTGTCCTGGAAAGATTTCCAAGGTCTGGATTTTTCTGATTGTAGACCTGTGGTGCTATTTAACATGTTCTTCTATCATCTATATTTCCTATAAATTGGTTGTTTGATTTAGATATTGAATCAGATTTAGGTTTGATTTTTGTGGACAAAACTACTTCATGGACTGTGTTGTACTCTTCTAATAGAAGGCACATAATGTCTAGTTATCTTGCTTTTTGTCATTTTGGTAGCTGTTGATATTTATTGCTTAGATCCATTAGTTAATTAGGAGTTACTAAATGGCAATGTTCTAATTTTATCATTCTTCATTTACTAGCTGGAATGCTTTCATAAGTAGAAACTTCCCTCAACTACTATTTTATTAAGTAGTAGTGGACTTCATGTTTAAAAAGGCAGGATAAATGTTTGATGTCTTTTCCTTTATTTGCTTCAAACGTTTTCAAAATAATGAATAGTTTACTATTATCTTCCTATGGTAACCAATTAGGGTTTTTGTTTTGTTTTTAGTATCTTTGTAAACTCATGAGTTTAAACATATTTGATACGTTTTCATTTCTCCTGCTTAGTATTTTTATTAATACTTGGATTGGGCCATCTCTGGCCAGTTGGCTCCTTCCGACCTTGATATCCGAATTGCAAGGGAGTTAAGATGTTCCGGGCTCTGCCCTAGACCTGGAATAAGCCGTGTCTCCAAGGATCCCTGATTCCTCTTAGTGAGAAATGGTTTTTAGAGGCCACAATCTAGGCACTTAGATGTGCTCATTGTTTCTGGATTGTTCATCATGTTCAGTGGACACAGTTAGGAATATATTGTTGTTTGCAATAAAAATATATCACAAGTTTAAATTCATATTTTCAATTCAAATTCAGAACTACAGGGGATTTTATTTAACCTCTTCCATCTTTGCCTCCTTTCTCTATGCTAGGAATCCTGGTTCACAAGGACACTGTCGATCACAGAATAATTATTCATTTGCTTTATCCTACATTACCACAGTGCAATCCCAAAACTGTAAGGCCAACACTAGAGCAACAATATGATTATTTCCTGGCTTTTAAAAAAATATTGCATAGTATTATTCCATTGTGTAGAGGTATCATAGTTTAGTCAACCAGTTCTCTCTTCTTGAACATTTATACTGTTTCTAATTCAAGAAAGTTTTGATGAGAGAACTTGAGAAATCAGCATATTGTGCTGTGACAAGTTTCCTAATAACCAGCTTTCATTAGTACATTGTTCTGCCATTTCCTAGGTACTTTCAAATACATCATATCTCATTTCCACAGCAGTCTTGGGAGGCAGACTAGACATGAGGATGTCTTAAGCATCTCGATCTTTTTTCATTATCTGTTAGGATTGGTCTCCCATGAATTCCCATAAAACACTCTTCCTAAACCAATCCCTATTTTCAACCTGTTCCTTATTGCTTCTTAAATGTGTTTCCACCATAAATATACAAAGTGCTTCTTACTAGCAGAGTGACCTTGAGCAAACTACTTAAATGCCCTGAGTCATCCCTTCCTCATCTGTAGAACAGAAATACAGTGGAACCTGCGCATGGAGTAGAATAGGGACCAGAAGTGAGCACGTCACCCATTAACAGGTCTGGCCCACAGGAAGATAGGGTAAATAGTTACTGTGTTATTTTCTTCATGTCATTAATTTTTTATACTTATATGTTTAACATATTTGATGAAAAATTCAAATAACTGCATGTAATCTCAGCACCCAGAGATAACCCCTATTTTGGTATATTTTCTTCCTCAATTTACATGTATGGGTGTATGTAAGGTCTGCTTGGGCTGTTATAACAAAATACCACAGACAGGATGGCTAAAACAGCAAACATTTATGTCTCACAGTTCTAGAGGCTGGAAAATCCAATATCAAGGTGTCAGCAGATTTGCTTCTTGGTGAGGGCTCCCTTCCTAGCTTGCAGATGGCCACCTTCTTGCTGTGTCCTAACAGCAGGAGAGAGAGTGAGCTTTGTTCTCTCCTCCACTTTTTGTAAGAACAATAGTCCTGTCATGGGACCCACCCACATGACATCACCTAAACCTAATTGCCTCCCGAAGGCCCCACCCCAAAATACTATCACACCAAGGGTTAGGGCTTCAACAGTGTGAATTTTGGGGGCATACAAACATCAGTCCATCGCAGGTTGATTATGCAAATAGGGTGATTCTGTACCCTGCCTTTTACATGAAACTAGAGGGCAGTTTAAAAACTAAACTTTTTCTGTAAAGTGCCAAATAATATACATTTTATGCTTTATGGTTCATATGGTCTATATCACAACTATTCAATTCTGCCATATATTAATAAAAGCAACTACAATGTAACAGTATAGCAACATAAATGAGGGGGTATGGCTGTGTCCCCCAGAAACTTTATTTATAGACAGTGAAATTTAATTTCATAGAATTTAATATTATATGCTTCTCTTTGTAACATTTATTTATTTACTTATTT